>JABUQX010082956.1:0-12500 GCA_015478945.1 Trachelipus rathkii | reverse complement strand
CTCCTCTCTCTCTCTCTCTCTCTCTCTCTCTCTCTACACACACACACACATACATACACACACACAATTTTAAGTTTGACTAATATTTAATATCTTACTAATACAAAATATTTAAATGGTATATTTATGCACCAAAATTTTAGATCGTAATCAAACAATATATTTAAAATTAATTAAAATAGTACATTAAAATTGTAATTCAAATATTATTATTATTATTATTATTATTATTATTATTATTATTATTGATTAATTTATTATTTTTTTTATTATTATTATATTATTTTTATTATTATTATTATTATTATTATTATTATTATTATTATTATTATTATTATTATTATTATTATTATTATTATTATTATTATTATTATTATTATTATTATTATTATTATTATATTATTCATTATTATTATTATATTATTATTATTATTATATTATTATTATTATTATTATTATTATTATTACTGAGGTGTTGGCAAAGCAATTCGTTAAAAAGCTCTTTATGCCACGTTTGTTTTTACTTTTATTATTATATTTTTGGAGTGTAATTTGTATGAATAACCCTTTTCCTCCGCACGAATGAATTTGAAATTTAAAAACAAACGTGGCATAAAGAGGATTTTTTAAACGTATTCTTGGCAGACATTCATTAAATAATATAATATAATAATAATAACAATAATAATAAAAAAATAAATAAGTGAAAATAATAAGAATAAAAATAATAATAATAATAATAATAATAATAATAATAAATTGCACACTGTCACAGAATAATAATAATAATAATAATAATAATAATAATAATAATAATAATAATAATAATAATAATAATAATAATAATAATAATAATAATAATAATAATAATAATAATAAAATAATAATAATAATAATAATAATAAAATAATAATAATAATATTTGAATTACAATTTTAATGTACTATTTTAATTAATTTTAAATATATTGTTTGATTACGATCTAAAATTTTGGTGCATAAATATACCATTTAAATATTTTGTATTAGTAAGATATTAAATATTAGTCAAACTTAAAATTGTGTGTGTGTATATGTGTGTGTGGTGTGTGTGTGTGAGAGAGAGAGAGAGAGAGAGAGAGAGAGAGAGAGAGAGAGAGAGAGAGAGAGAGAGAGAGAGAGAGAGAGAGAGAGAGAGAGTTAAGTGTGTGTATGTGAGAGGGTGTAGGTGTATCTGTATGGATGTAATAACAACGTAAATATTTAAATCTAATCCGTAAATCTCATAATAAAATCAACAACAATATTATTTTATAATAAACCAAATTTCTAACATAAAAGAACACGTAATTTAAAAAAGAAATAATAAATAATAAAACCGTATAAATTATATAATTTATTATAAGATTCAAACTTGATTGAAACCTACACTAATGCTCCATAAAATCATTTTTAATAATAAAATAATTAAAGCTTATATCTGAAAGAGTAGCTAAAAATAGCTAAAAAGTATCTAAATAAGTAATAACTGAAGGTACGTAAAGTCTAAAAAGGAACATTTTATTTTATAAATCCTTTATCAAGAAACTTGTAAATCCGATTTAATAAGAATATAAATATATATATATAAATATAGTATATATACTAATATATATATATATATATATCTATATATCGATAATATATATATATATATATATATATATAGTATATATATATATATATATAGGAACTTAGTGTAATGCGAAAAAAACCATACACCCATACTATCATGCGCCGATAGAGTTAATATTTTAATATTTTAATATTTTAATGTTTTTAATAGTTAAATATATATATATATATATATATATATATATATATATATATATATATATATATATATATATATATATATATATATATATATATATATATATATATATATATATACTAGTGTATATATATATATATATATAATAATATAATATATATTATATATATAATATATATATTATTATATATAATATATATATATATATTTATATATATTATATATATAATATATATATATATATATATATATATATATATACTATATATATATATATATATATTATATATAATATATATATTATTAGTTAATATATATAATGCATAATAATATATATGCATATATATATAAATATATATACTATATATACTATATATAATAAATTATATATATATATATATATATATATATATACTATATATACTATATATAAATATAATATATATATATATATATATATATTATATAGATATATACTTATATATACTATATATATATATATATATATATATATATATATAATATACTACTATTTATATATAACTATATAATATGATAATGAAAAATGGTTTTTACCAGCTTTAGCAGTCATTAAAATATTTTCTTTTTTTTGGTCATAAGAATTTGGGCAATGTATATTGACATTAATTTTGACATTTTTGTCAATAACGAATGGTTTTATTCTATTTCTTTTTCCCCAGCATTACTCATATCCATTTTAAGAGTGTTTGAAGTGGGAACCCCACCCCCTTCCACCAACCGACCACTAGAAACGTTTGGGGAAAACAAAAAAATTGCAAATGAAATATTTATAAAAAAATAAATTAAAATATATTAAAATTGGATATTTTTGAAAATTCGCTCCCCCTCACCAACAAAAATATCATCCTACGGTTAGTGCATTCGTTGTTATATGTTCCCTATTAAAAGATTCAAATCTCCCTATTGCTTGCCAAAATTCTTCTTAAAAAACCCTTTTTTCATTTTTTTAATTTTTTTCCCAATTTTTCTTTTTTTCCTCTCCATGGCGTTATATATATATAACCGTTATATATATATATATATATATATATAATCATATATAATATATATATAATATAATATATATATATATATATATATATATTTATACTATATATATATATATATATGTATATATATAGTATAATATATACTATATATATATATATTATATATATATATTATATATATATATAAAATATATATATAATATATATATATATCATATATATATATATATAATATATATATATATATGTTTGTATGTGCGTGTGTTCAGTCTTATATGTGCTCAACTGGTAAAGTTTGTGACACAATCCATATTTATTTTCCCAACGTTCTCTTTCACATGCAAACTTTCAAAGGTCTTCTTACATAATTACTTGTTGGCTTTTAATTTGATTCTCCTTTTGATTTTCTCCTGTTCTAGTAAAGTTCAGTATGTCTGTGACCTTTACCGAGCAGAGGAGACCAAAATAACATATTCTGATATAGCTCACTCATACATAGAATTTCGCCAAACCAAATCTAAAACTTAGGGCTCCAAATCAAAACCTGTTCTACCAAAACCAACCTCCACAATTGAACACTTACACAAAGAGACAAAACATTCATTAATATGTATGGCACACAATTTTACCCCGAAAATCCACCAAAAACCTCAAAAGTCAAATACCCTTCCTACCACTACTACAAATTCTTCAGGAATCTACAAGGAACCGTCTAAAATGCAATCCACTAAACGTAAGCCCTTTACTACAGAAACATTTTCGCCACCATTTAAACCCTTCTCCAGTATACATCACCCTAAGTAAATACACTCACACAGTCACCACACCAAATTATATTAACAATCATCAACCAAACCCATCATCAACGCACACCCTCCCAATATGTCTAACACCCAAAACAACCTTCTCCCACACAAAATGCAATTCATGCATGCCAGATTAATATCATGTCATCACCCAAAGTAACACCATATCTCTAACATCTTAAAATGCTCTCACAAACAAGCAACTGATAAGCTCTTCCTTCTAAGATGCCTCGCATTCACCACATCCAACAGTTTCAAATCACCTCCCTAAGAGATTATTGTCTGTCTGGCGACGGCATTCCCAAATATGTGCTGTGGCCTGCAAAGTAATCTTGGTTCAGACGGTGAAAAAGTACATATATATACTATATATAATATATATATATATATTATAATATAATATATATATATGAAAGATAAAAAAAAAATATATATATATATATATATATATATATATATATATATATATATATATATATATATATATAATATATTATTATTATATTTATATATACTATATATAATATATATACATTTATATATTATATATTAAGTATTAATATATATATATATATATATTTATAATATAATTAATAATAATGATATATATATATATAATATATATATAATATATATATATTATATAATTATATATATATATATATATTTATATTTATAATATATATATATATATATATATATATATATATATATATATATATAAATATATATATATAAATTATGAAATATATATATAACTACATAGAAGGTATATATTATATAATATATATGAATATTATATATATTATAATAAAATATATATTATAATATATAATATATATATATAATTATTATATATATATATTATATAATTATAATATATATCATATTTAAATATTTATATATATAACTATTATATATAATAATATTATATTATATATATATATATATATATATCATATAATATATATATATTATATATATATAATATAATATATTCAGTTATAATATACAACAGAATCAATATATACGAAATTTGTTTTTCTGCCCAAATTTGACCTTGAAGCCACCTTATTATAAATATTTTCTCAAACTATTTTTAATACGGAAGTTCCCTAATTCTTTCTATATATTATATATATATATATATATATATATATATATATATATATATATATATATATATATTAGTATATATAATATAATATATAATATTAAAGTAACCAAAAATTTAATAATAGCTTTTGGCTTCTTAACATTTAAATAGCTGTACTTTTCAAGTAACTTAGAACTCAAAAAAATTTTGCCATTTGATAAATTTTATAAATTTAAGATCGGAGTTTCAAAAGGTTTATTTTTGTAATAATAATAATAAAAATAATAATAATAATAATAATAATAATAATAATAATAATAATAATAATAATAATAATAATAATAATAATAATAATAATAATAATAATAATAATAATAATAATAAATAATAATAATAAATAATAATAATAATAATAATAATAATAATAATAATTAATAATAATAAATAATTCTTAAGGTTTAATATTTACTTTTTTAATTTAATTTTAAAAATTCCTTCAAAAAATAGAAATTTCTCTCTAAATACTTTTAAAAAATTCAATAATCATCTCAGCGTTGGATTTAAAAATAATAATAAAAAAATATGAAAAGAAATATTTGAAGTCTTTCTCGCCCAATAAAACTTTTTTTTCAATGTCCAAAAATCTCATCGAGTCTTTTATTGATAGAAGACTTAGGTAAAAGGTTTTGAGAAAGTCTCTTTTTTGGGTGTTCATCTTTTTCTGCTTTTTCTTCACCTTCTCTCGAATATTAAAAGATATTGAAAGGTCCTTTTTCTTTTCAAGGATTTTTTGAAAAAGTTATTCAAAATTCTAATACTGTGTTTCCTCTTTTATAAATATATTGAAAATTTTAGCATATTCAGAAACAGGTCATGAGAGCTTTTAAATTTCAAATTCATTCGTGCGGAGGAAAAGGGTTATTCATACAAATTACACTCCAAAAATATAATAATAAAAGTAAAAACAAACGTGGCATAAAGAGCTTTTTAAACGTATTGCTTTGCCAACACCTCAGTAATAATAATAATAATAATAATAATAATAATAATAATAATAATAATAATAATAATAATAATAATAATAATAATAATAATAATAATAATAATAAATAATAAAATTTCAATAAAAATTTCCAACGTTAAAATTTTAAATTTATTTTGTAGATGAATTTCCCCCCCCAAAAAAAAAAAAAAATAATAAATATAAAAAAACAATAGCAAAATGGAAAGTAGTATATTAATAAATTAGAATTATTTAAATTAAATGAGAACTTAATAATAAAAAGAAATTCCTTTTTTACTCCTATCAAAGAAATCACTTAAAAGAATTTATTCCCTATTCTTAATTGTCTTGGAAAAACTGAACATTGAGGGAAGATTGAAGCTCTTGAATTTCTTAAAAATGAAAATGTTGAATATAAAGCTAATCTCAGAGCTTTTTGTTTTAGCAACTTGAATTCATTAAGGGTTTATTATTGGCCAAACAAAGGGCAGGAAAAAAAACTCAGTTTGCCTTTCTCATATACCACAATTCATGGTCTTCATTACAACATCAATATTCTTTAATATCTTGAAATACAACCTAATTTGATATGGAGAAAAATCATACTGAATATATAAATATATATATATATTATATATATATATATATATAAATAATTATAATATATATATATTATATTACGTATATATTATAATATATATATATATATTATAATATTATATATATATATATATAGTATATATATATAATATAATATATATATATATATATATATATACTATATATATATATAAATATATATAAATAATATAATATATATATATATTATATATATTTAATATTATTTATGGTGCCGTTCACTAATAATTAAAATATAATAAAGTTACTTATTTCTTTCTACTTTGTTCATATTCTTCTACAACTTCTCTTTTCCGCACTTTACTCCCATTTTTAAATAATTTTTATTATTAAAAATATGATTACTTATATATAATATATATACTATATATATATATAATATATATAAATATATATTATATAAATATACATATAATATATAATATATATTTATTATAATATAATATAATATAAATATATATATATAATATAATAAAAAAAATTACTTGCATTTTTAATTATTAATAATTAAATATAAAGTTAATTCTCTTAAAAATTACAAATTAACATTTAAATATTTTTTATTATTTAAAATTAATATTTTCAATTTAAAATATTTTTTTTTTTATTTCGATTATAAAAAAAAGATTAATAATTTATTTTAGAATCTAATTTATAAAATAACAGCATACGAAGATAAAACTACTATATCTATTTTACATATAAATTATATACAGTAAAATCCAATACCTATCTAGTTACTGCCCCATTCAACCCACACCAAACTTTCTCATTCAAATCCCAAATCACCCTAGCTCAACAATTACCGAAGTAAAAATCGAAAGAGACTATAAATCTTCACCATATTAAATGAGCTTTATCATCGAACTTCATTAATAACAATTATTCACACAATTTCCTCATACAATAACCATAACTAAAAACCTCCATTTTTCTCATCAATATATTATTATGATACCCAAACCTCTCACGAAACGCATCGAACTTACGCTGTGAAAATTGCTTTGTCCCGCACAACAACCTCCTGTTCAACTATCCAAAATTACAACCCTATTATAATTCTTTCTTATCATTCATCTTCTTCTAATTTCTTATTACCCCTTGTCACCTTTCCATTTCTACTATTAAATAATAGTTCTCATTTATCATATAAAATATTTTTAACTCTTTCATTTCCCCTTATAAATCGCTTTCTACAACAAAACATTCCTAACTCTTCACCTCTCCTCATAGCTCTACCCTCAACCCAGAAATCATCCTTTTTTCTCTACTTTTCACTCTCTCTATTTCATATCTAAGTCTTTCTTTAAATATGTCCCAAACATTTTCACCTACTCTATTAACTTTCCTAACATACTATTATACATTTTACGTCTTCCCTTCTCTTTTTAAAACAACATTCACTTTATTATTCCAGCATCTTATTTATTATAAGGATTATATAGGAACCATAATCCTACAGGCCGGAAGTATAGATTAATAGAATAATTAAATAGATAAAATTATATAATTAATAGTATATATATAAAAATTTTTAATTTTTTTTATATTATTTTTTTATATACAATTAATTCGTATAAATCGATTCTTAAACCCAAATAAAATCAACAGCAGGATATTTTATAATGACAATGAGTATCATAGTAATTAGTAAAAATATTAATTTAAAAAGAAATAAAAAAATAATCAAAAAAAATAAATTATATCATAATATAATATTAAAATGTATGTCATCTTTGTTATTTCCTCCAATAAAATCCTTTCATAATAAAAAACTAAAATGTTTAAATTTGAATTATACTAAATGTTAAGCTAAAAAATAACTAACATAATTAAAATAACTTACATTGACCAATACCAACTCTTAAAAACATTCAATTTTTATAAATCCATTTGTCGCAATAACTTTAGAATGGGATACTTATAAGATATTAAATTAAAAATAGTGATATATTAATAGTATATATATAGATATATATTGATATATATATTGGTTAAATTAATTACTAGTTAAATAGATAGAAGATATATGAGTAGAGATAGATAGACGATATATATACTATATTAGAAGATATTAAGTAATATGAGGGTTATTGTATAGAGGATATGAGAATAGAGATAGAGATATATATGAGATAGATGAAGATAGATATGAAGAGAAAGAGGAGATATATATATATTATATATAATATATTACGAGAAAATTCACAGAGATTCTAGAAACCTATCGATATTAATAGAGAATACGAACGTAGAGCTACATCCAGATTAGATAGAAGAATAAAGAAATAGGAGATAGAAGATAGAGATAAGATATAGTATAAGAGGAGATAGGAGACTAGATATAAATGATAGAGAGATAGAAGAAGAGATAGAATAAGAATATAGATATAGTAGAGAGATGAGATTGATAAGAGTATAGAGACATAGGAATGGATAAGATATATATAGAAGATATAGATAGAGAGTAAGTAACAGAGAGATTAATAGTGAATGATAGTATAGTATAGAGGAGATAGAGTAGATAGAGTATAGATAATATAGATGATATAGAGATGAAGAGACGATTATACGAAGATAGAGATGAAAAGTGATATAAGATACTATATATTGAATATGAAGAGAGAAGAATGTGAGATATATATAGTAATGAAGGAGATAGAGACTAGATAGAGATAAATAATCATATAGAGAAATATATAGACGAGAGATAGATAGAAGAGATAATTAGAGAGAAGATATGGAGAGATGATATATGAGATAGTATTATATATAGAGAGAGATAATATATATGAGATATAGAGAAGAGAGTATACGAGAATAGATGAGATATAGATAGATGCTATGAAGAACTATAGAGGAGGGAGAGAGAGAGAGATTATAGATACTAGAGAGAGAGGATAGATAGTAAGAGATAGAAGATTATGAAGAATAGATAGATGACGAAGTATGAAGAGAATAGAAGATAGCATTGGAATCATGTGAATGTACCATGACAGCACTCACGAGATGAATCATGCCAAAGAATTTATGTGAATGTCTCATCTGCCTCTTATGGACAGCAACAGAACATTACCTCAGTTTGATAATACTATTAGATTGATTATTGTAGTCAAATTCTTCATTTCACGATGACCAGGAGAGAGATATATAGATGAGAGGAGAGAGAAGAAATATGATATAAGAATAGATATAGTACTATATAGAGTATAGTATGAATGAATATAATAATAGTAAGTAAGAGTAAGATAATATATAGAAGTATAAGAGATGAGTAGAAAGATAGATATAGATAATGATGAGAGAATATAGATGAATATATTAAGAGACTATAGTTATTATATGAGTTGAGCATAGAAGGGAGAATTTTAAGTATGAAGAGAGAGACTAGAGAAGAGATGGATACTCGCGCATAAGAGAACGCTTAAATCGATTGAAGAGAATACTAAAATATAAGTATTCGCTATGATTGATAGTATTATTAAAATACATTTAAATACGCGCATTGTACAGAAAATGTAATTCTTTAGGCACGGCTCAGCTATTACGCTTAGATGTTCAAATGAATTTCGATAATATGTAGTATTTCTTCTTCAGAAACGAATGAAGTTTTTATAAATTAATAAGCTTGAAAGCTATATATTGATTCTGTTAGAAAATTTATTGAAAGATTAGTAGACTTGAAGAGATACTTGTTAGGAAAAAACTCGCAGTGATAATAATGAAGAAATTGAGATAGATATTAGATGCGAAATATGTTTTCTTTTGATATCCGGTTAGACGTTCGCTGCGCCCCACCGTCGATATAGTCATCCCCACATCCCCCCAGAGACTTTATTCCGACCGCGATCTCGCTATGGCATCGCTTTGTTTTTAAAATAGAAGAATACTGCTCGACATGAAAGCGAATAGGGGGAAAACGAAAGAAAAAAAAGATAAGAAAAGAATGTATTAAAGAAAGTACAAATTCAAAAAAAGATGAAGATGATGATAATGATAATAAGTAGATAAATGAGAAAATGAGAGAAATGATGAATAATAGAGAATATAATGAAATTATGAAAGATAATAATTGAAGATGAATAGGTAATAATAATTAAATAAATAATAATAATAATATATAAAGTATAGAGAGATAATAGAATTATATGATATAAGATAACGAATAACAATGAAACGCGGAAATAACAATAACGAGATATAGAAATAAACAATAACTCTAAAATAGATAATAATATAAGATAATAATAATATGAACATCACAATATAATGAGAAATTAAATTAATAAATTAAATAATATAATAAATAAAATTAATTAATATATTTGTTTCATTTCTTAATTATTCATTAATTACTTAACACATTTATTTAAATAAATTATAAAACATATATTATACATAGAATATCTCCCTCCCCTATATAAATAATAATTAAGAATAATTGCACAGCTAAATAAAGAATAAAAACCCAAATCTTTATCTTATATACAAAATACAACTAAATACGATATATAGTCATCATATACTATATATATGATACTATTAATATCGTTCCATTCTTATATAAATATTATATTACTTTCTATCATATTATATATTATATATTTCCCAATCTATAGAACAGATAGGTAAAAGAATTAATTAGACTAAGTAGAAGAATATGATACAAAAGTCATACCGAAAAGTAAAAATCACACCCTATAGGAGCTTTTCATTATGACTGCGATAGGACCCTCTAATCTAATGGCTAGATCGTCAATTGAAAGTGATATCATAGTTCCTATTGCCCAGTGTACCATACTAACCATAACCCCCTACACAAAAACATTCCGTGCGCCATTTAAACTTCACCGATGTTAGTACACCTTTTCTTCTCGCCTCTTAACCTATAAAACTCACGTTTCTCTCCTTCAAACATTCTTTAACTGACTCAATCCAAAGTTTGTCTTTATTTACTAATTTCTGAGTTCGTTTTTAACAAACTGTACATCCACTCTATTTCTATTCGTGAAAGGAAAATTTATAATAACTGAAATAATTTCATATCTTATATAATTTTTATACTTTTCACCACCCTATTTAACATGACCTTAAAACCAATATCGATTTAATTAACATTACCTTGTCATATTTAGTATACTCTAGCGTTTACCCCTTCTTTTACAACACCCACACATAACTCTCTAAATCACATTTCATTTCATTATCTAATTTTATCATAATTCTTATTTAGTTCACAGCCTAACTAACACCCCTAAGAATGATCCATCTGTTAAACCACATTGAATATTTATAATTCTATATTATCTTATAATTCCGAGGAACCATAGTCTCTATATCAATACTACTTAAATATACTGAATAATACACATATATATATATATATATATATAGATGGTTTAAATTATTGATATAATTCGCAATTATTTTAAGGGAGTTTAGTAAGAAAAGAACAAACTAATTATACGCAATCGAGTGAAATGGAATTAATACGCCTAGCTCCGTGAAGAAATTAGGTTGACCCTTTCACACCGTCTCCACTCAACGATTTAATGACTGTCAGCCGAGGACTCTCCTTTTCCCCTCATGTTGCACAAACTTCTGCCTGACTACACTACTGCTCAATCAATTTCGTTCCCTCTCTTTCATCTCAAATCCCATAAAATACTTAAAGATCGGTAATGATCCAACGGATTGACATTCTCATGAACATAGGCTACACAGACTCTCACTTTCAACGGGCTGAACTCTCTTCACCACTGTGAGGTCCTGTCATCCTTTGCATCTCCTTACAGTCCACCCTTCAACACCTACTATTCTAGATCTTTACGGAATTTAATCTGTTCATAAATCCCCATACTTTTACCGGGCCTTCTGCATCAATCTCTCACCCTAAAATACTCTGCAATGACTCTTAACTCTAATATACACCACCACTATAAAAAACCGACATCATCCGCTAAACTTCATTAATAGCGAGGAGCGGCCGCACTATTCAGCGGACGATGCTTCCAGTTCTCCATTCATATAACTCAAAACTGCCACATCTTCTCTCATTCGCCTACCTCGCTGGAGAAAGTAGCTGTTGCATAACCTCTCATCCTAATGTACTGTCTAAACTTCGCAACTCAATC
>JABUQX010082955.1:37500-41605 GCA_015478945.1 Trachelipus rathkii | reverse complement strand
AAAACATGAGTTTTGAAAAAATTGAAAAAATTCTGAAAGAATGACTCACAGCAGAGGAACAACACCCGAAACAACGTTTTAGAGGGCAGAAAAAGCTACAGCTTGGTGTTTAGGGTTCAAAAATCGGCTGAAAATTTCCGAATTTGTTACGTCCATTTTTAGGGGGCTGAAAGTGGGGTAGTGCCCTTAAGGAAATAGTTGCACCTCCCAATTGAAGAAAAATTTTGGTGGGTTTTTAAACATAACAGAGACAGTGCCAAAAACTTGAAAAAAACAAATATTTAAGGGATTAGATAACAAAAACATTAAATTAGAAAAATACAGAGGTCAAGGCTATGATGGAGGAGCAAATATGCGAGGGAAATATTCAGGACTTCAGGCTCGTATATAGAAATTGTTCCAAATGCAGAATGCATTCATTTGTGCAGTTCATAATTTAAATTTTAATTCTTAATGATTCTGTAAAAGATATAAAGGCTCTTCAAAAATTTTATGACAAACTGGAAAAAAAGTATATGTGTATTTCGGTTCTAGTACAGCCGCGTGGCAAGGAATTAACAGGTTCAACAACTAGCGATGCATTACAAAAACACTTAAAAATTTGTGTCCAACTCGTGGTCATCCAAGTATGATTCCTTACTAGCAATAAAAAACAATTTCAAAAGTATTTCGCGTTCTTATCTCAAGTGATATTTTTGAGTAAGAAGTCAAGGTTAAAGAAACGAAGCCCTTGGTCTCAGGAAGCAGTTTAGAAAAAATTTTGAGTTTAATCTCTGTCTTGTGTTTCAAAGAAAAGTATTGGAAAGGCATCAATGCTGTCTCAAAAATATTGCAAAGTCCAAATAAAGATCTTCAGAAAGCAACTTAACCTATTGGGACAAGCAAAATAAAACTTATGTGAGCTAAGACACAAATTTAGATGTAGTGAGAGAAACTACGGAGTTAGCACATTATGGAAACATTGAAGTAAAAATTACTTCCAGACGTCAAATACAGATTAAAAAGTTTTTGATGAGCTTTTATCTTATGAAAGAATTGAAGACCCATTGAAAGCCTTTAGAATAAGAGGTTTCAATAAATCTCTTGATATATTAAATGAACAGAAAACTACTCGTTTCATTAGCATGAACAATGTTAATGAGTTATTTTCATTTCTTGCTTCTGCAGCAATAGCAGAGCTACGAAATGAAAAGTTGCAAAGAAAAGGCTACAAAACTGGTAGAAAAATAGGATTTAGATTTATCTTTCGGTTTATGAACAATTAATCACCTTCAAAGCATTAATGCCTACATTTAGTGAAAATTGAAAAAATATGGTAACATTAAAGAATTAGCAAACTTTTTATTCGTAGAAAGCAGCTGCTAGCAAGTAGCTTACAGGACTTGTATACAGCAGTCAGTTGTATTTGACGGTACCAGAAAACATCTGCCAACCAGGGCTGAAAAAGTCGTTTTTCAAAGCTCAAGTTAATAAAAAACTTTTTTAAGGAACAATATGACACAAACCAGGGTAAGTGCATTGGCTTTATTAGCATTGAAAATGAACGATGTCGTACTCTTGATCGAAAAGAAAGTGGGTTAATAATTCATGGCAATTGAGCCAAAACGTTTGGTAAAACTATAAAGCATTTCATCCTTTCGAATATTTTGACAAGCGAGAACAGATACTCACGAATTTTGAGTTAAGACCTGTATATTATTCTAAATTTCTAATATATTATATTATATATATATTATATATAATATATATATGATATATAATATATATTATATATATAGTATATATATATATATAGACTATATTATATATATATATATATATATATATATATATATATATATAAGTGAGCAGCAGATGTCATTTTTTTCGCTTCCGCGGATGCGGATGCGATGTTTGATTTTAATATCCGCGTGGATGCGGATGCGGATGTTGAGATATATATATTATATAATATATATATTATTATATATATATATTAAAAATATAAATATATATATATATAAATATATATTATATATTATAAATATTTCGAGTTTAAGCCACAATCCTATTAGATATAATGTGTTACCAGGGTTGCTGGGCGAGACCCAACTCATATTCACCCTACCAACCTCTTTCCCCAACCTCCATCCTTAGTGAAGAGATTTTACAAATGGATTATATTACTTTTGCACTTGTATTGGAAATTCAAAATAGGAAGGTTTTGCTGAGAACATCAATTATTTCTGCCTTTTCTGCTGAGAGTCTGTTTCTCTTTTCATTATATATTAGCCCAGCATTGCTAAAATACTCTCTCACTTGGAACATAAGTTGAGGGACAGGCCAAGTATTTCCTTGCAAGTTTCTCAATGCGTGGGTAAACATTTTGCTAACTTTCCACAACTGATAAGATCTTTCATCTGGTATCAGTCGTTTCTTGGTGATAGTTTTCAATTCTTGCACTTACATCTTTGGGTAATGCGTGTGTTTCTTCATCACTACTGGACTGTAGAAATTCTTCCAGTGAATCTGTCATTGATTACTTGTAGAAGTTGTTGGTTCTGCAGATTTCGTTTTTTTTCCTTTTAAATGGTGGCGAATTAATAGGACTGTTCGGATTGAAGTTTTCAACGCAACACAATGATGACGATTTTTTAATATTGTGTTACAAAAAAACTTGTCCCTTTATTACGGGTATCTAAGTAAGATGTGTATGTAAGAAGGTTATTAATTTCATAGAACCAAAGCGTTTCTAGCTCTAGTTTAATTACATCTTTCATTCTTTTAAAATCGTCATCATTTTCATTTGAATGGTGCAAAAATGATTCCTTTAAGCGTTGAGATTAATGGTATTTCACGAAGACAGAAAGTTGTAAAGAGGCTGATTTTTTTGGTAATTTCCTCAAAGGTTTCACTAGCTGAATGCAGTGTGATATGATGTCATATTCCACATTAGTAAGAATGTTCACTTTTGGAATACGAACTGACGTACAAAGCAGAGGTTCTTTGGCAATACCATTCTTCAATCATGAAGTGGACTATTCCAGCGAGTTGGAATGTCTTTGATAACATTAAGATATGGAATATCAAGCCGTTTTTGAAATGCCTTCAACTCATTTTCATTTTCAGATTCATCTTAAGTATTTTTATTATAAAATATTTTAAATAATCTAGATAATAAACATCGCGCAACATCGCGTAGGGCAAAGCGCGGATGCGGATTCTTATCATAAGATGCGGATGCGGATGCGGATGTTACCGTGCATCACTAATATATATATATATATCAATTAAACTAGATTGATACTTATTTTTTGGAGGAGGGGAGGGGGAAATTAGATATTTAAGTAAAAATAGTAATAATACATTGGGAAGCAGAATGTAAAAATATGTTTTTGAGAATTTGATTAAATTTTTGTACAAAAAAGTGAAAAGTCTTTTAATACATGTTTTCTCCCTTTTAAAGAACATTTATACTCATTTTTATATACTCTTTCCAAAAATGTCATTACTTTTTTATGCAAATATCTAATTTCTCCAATAAAAAGGAGTACTAATCTGATAAATATTGCATATAAGCCAATATATATATAATATATATATATATATATATATAATAATATATAGATAATATATATATATATAGATATATTATATATATATATATATAATATATATATATATATAATATATATATATAGATATATAATTATATATATATATATATATTGTAACGGCGAAGAGGGGGCAAACCCTGCCAATAGTCGAAAAAGAGAAAAGAAACCCTAAGCGCAGAAAGCTAATAGGACAGAAAATGATCGACGTGATCAGCAAGAGGCGCCAACCCAGCCGTTTGCGCAACTCTTTCTTGCAGAATAAAAGAAAGAAGGAAAGTACACTGGATACTCTATGTGTTACTAAGGAGACTATCTATTCAATAAAACGCAGACACACAAATTCATATAAAAATATATAATTAAAAAAAAAACACATATATACATCTTGTGCTTTGCACCATACAGTTTTTCAATATAAAAAAAATATAATATATTATGGTTTATGAAATTACGAATTCCAGCAATAGTACAGCCTATCAGATCAGAGGGGCCAATCGAAGTTGACCAGA
>JABUQX010082955.1:0-32500 GCA_015478945.1 Trachelipus rathkii | reverse complement strand
TTTCATATTTCCAGAAGGTGTTAAACAAAACAAGCAAGAGTGATAAACACAAAGGAACAATTCAAGTTCTTTAACCATGGCTGGTAAAAAGTTGATACAAGATGGTTAGTAGGAAAAAAGGGTTCTAATAGATTTTGGTTAATCGTCTTAGAAGAGTAAAGAGGTTTTCCTAAATAAGTTTGGTACAAACAGAAGTTTGGATGTATAGAGAAAATAGGATACTTTGTGTTGGATGTGGACCATGGAGTAGTGTAATTTCTTTGTCTTTAAAAAGAAGAAGGCATAGTCTTGAAAACAGTGCATCATCACGTTATGGATATTTCATACTTAAAAATTTCTAAGGGTTTTCCGAACGGATGATATTTAAACTTTCTTATCTAAGTCCGTAGACTGGTGGTTTGTAGTGAGTACGTGGTATGGTTATCGTTTTCAAACATATGTAAATTTATTTATTATTTTATAGCATTTTCTAGTTTCTTATCAAGTTTTCGAAGCTTGATTGATTAGTATGGTGTTACCATGTAATTTGGAACTGTAGGTTTATAACCTTTCTTAAAGTTCATTTTTATTTTTACCACAATCGTTCCACAATCGTTATTTCCTAAGGTTAGTTTTTTATTCTACTTTACTGGCCTATATACTTTGGTCATTAACTACTGTAAGTGTTAGTAAAGCTTGATTATACAATTAAAATTTTTAAAGCTTATGGTACGTATTTTGGTCTTTGAACTTGCATTCGTATACCAGGTTAGGAACCATTTTAATTCTTAGATTCTACATAAAAAGCGGCAAACATTTATTTATGTTTGTGTTGTTTATGACATGCTAAGCACTAGGTTTTTATTCTTAAACTTATAAGCATTAACATTGTTAGTAAGAAAATAGTTCTTTAAGCGTTAGTATTATTAATATTTAAAAAGTTATCAACAAGATGCTGACACGATTTTTTAATACTCGTCAGTTTCAAAACATCGTCTGCAAAATGCTAATATCAGGGTTGCTAGTATAGAAGTATTAATACTATCAACTAACAGCATTAGTGCTATTATTTCTACAAAAGGTTATGTCATGCATTTAATTCTACAAAAGGTTATGTCAAGCATTTAAACAAATTTAATATTATCATGCTTTAAAATTAAAACAAATTGTTAGTTGTACAAAACTAAAAATATTAGTGCTATCAACTAAAAATATTAGTGCTATCAACTAAAAATATTAGTGCTATTTAACTAACACTTAACATTTAGTGCTTATGGATGCTACTAATATCTTTAGTTGATAGCACTAATACCTTTAGTTAAATAGCACTAATATTTTTAGTTGATAGCACTAATATTTTTAGTTGATAGCACTAATATTTTTAGTTTTGTACAACTAACAATTTGTTTTAATTTTAAAGCATGATAATATTAAATTTGTTTAAATGCTTGACATAACCTTTTGTAGAATTAAATGCATGACATAACCTTTTGTAGAAATAATAGCACTAATGCTGTTAGTTGATAGTATTAATACTTCTATACTAGCAACCCTGATATTAGCATTTTTAATTCTACAAAAGGTTATGTCATGCATTTAATTCTACAAAAGGTTATGTCAAGCATTTAAACAAATTTAATATTATCATGCTTTAAAATTAAAACAAATTGTTAGTTGTACAAAACTAAAAATATTAGTGCTATCAACTAAAAATATTAGTGCTATCAACTAAAAATATTAGTGCTATTTAACTAAAGGTATTAGTGCTATCAACTAAAGATATTAGTAGCATCCATAAGCACTAAATGTTAAGTGTTAGTTGTTAAGTATTAGTCACTAATTCTAGTCATGTTCTACATTAAACAAATGTTAGGTTTTAAACTGTTAGCTTGTATGCATTAGCATTTTAAGCAATTATTAGTTTTTTGTGTTAGTTCTTAATTCTAACTAAAGGATTATGCATGGAATATTATATATCCTTTATCACTTTCCTCATTGGAACGATGGATTTATTGTTTTGCATTATTTTCCTTTTTCAAAAAGAAACTTTTTTCTTTTTTGATTTGAATTTTAAAATGTTTTAAAATATTTTAAAGTAACTGGCCCCCCTCTCGAAGTGAGGTGTAGCCCTACGGGGATGATCGGAGTTAAAATATAAAACAAAAACAAGTGGCAGGAAAAAAAAAAAAATTTCTCCAACAGTCGGTGTTTCGGACCAATCTAATTATGTAATATCATTTCCAATCTTCCTTATCAACTTTCATAGGTTTAAAAATATTCCCTTGAGAATAAAAGGTATCTTAAAAAAAAAAATTTTTTTTTTTTTTTTTTTTTTTCTTAAAAATAATAGGAACATCTAGTAAGTAAGAGTTAAAGAAAAATCTTTTCTTAAAAAATAATAGGAACGACTAATAGTAAGAACTAAAGTATTATTTTTACGATTATTCATCTATGTTTAACTCTATATAAAACTAGAAGTACTCTAATATGTGATATTTGCATCCACAAGTTCTCTCATCTAAACAAATTTGACAGACTAAGGAGAGCGAGATCTTCACTGTAGTTCTCTTAGTCTCCTGTCTCTACGTCATTGTCATATTTTGAAAGCGAGGGTAAGACACAGGATCTTCACTGTAGTTCCTTTATGGTCTTTTCATCTCGGCTATATGTCATTCAGACATTTAAGGTTTATCAGAAGAACGTTGTGATGTTTTACAATACCATTATAAACATACTATTTCCATAATACTAGGTGACAAGATATTGTCCTAGAACTAAAGTATATCCACTTAAAATTAAAGTTAGTCTTCTAACTTTGAAGTTCTAATCCAGGCTATTGTACTTAACTTATCGATCGATCATTTTTACTTAATCTAAGCTATTGTACTTAACTTATCATCGATCATTCTTACTTAATAAGCTAGTAAATGGACAAAGTTTATACAAAAGAAATCTATAAAGACAACTAGAATACCTAGACTTATAGGATAAACAAACTGTAAAGCAAATTTTAGACTAAAATAACTAGAATCTGTCTTAAATCTATCTTGTTGGGATGTATTTTTCCTGTGTCGGTGGCAATTATAGCCTCTTTTAACAATTTTCCGGAGATTTTTCCCCCAACCCTAGGGAAAAATGCTCTCTACGTCGGTCTTCGAGACTGATATACCAATCGCACCTTTGGTATTGCTCTTCCAACAGAAAAGAAACTTCATTGCATTCCTTTCACAATTGTGAAATACATCGCTAAAATTATGCCTAAAATATACAAGTAAGCAATATATGAAAAAACTATATACTAAACAATAGACTTATATCCTTCTATCCATCCAAAATTTTGACTGAGTTTCTATACTTCATTCTTGGCTAAATGTAGCCTCTGTCAATCGAACCAACACACTGTTGCGCATGCAAAGTATCATAGTGAAGAAAATCTCTGTAATTTTATGTGTCTTTGCGGAGATTGGATTGGGAAGCAATTGTGCTCGTCCCAATGCGGATCTTTGTTCAAAAAGGTTCTTAGAAACATGTTGTCAAAGTTTTTGGTTTGTTGCTAATGACTAGCGGAAACTCAAAATCAGAATATTGGTCTAAACTAATATATATAGCAAACAGAAATAAAAACAAAGCAAAAAAAAAAAATACAGCAGTGTTCTTTCTTAAATTGATGAGAAAGTCGGATATCCTTCTTAAGGATTTTTGTACTTTCTCATCTTCCAAGATCAACATCTTAGAAATCAAAACAACGTTACCATTTCTCCTGTTCTTCCTCTATCAGTGAATAGGGTTATTTAGGGAGAAGTGTGGCAGGTGTTTCGTTTAAAATCAGTCAATTTATAGAACATATTTGTAAAAAGAAAACTTAATCCAGTCTAATGGGAGGTATGCAAAAATAGAAGCGTATATCTACAATATGCAAAAAATGTTTTCTTAATCCACTAAATCTAGCCTAAAAAGGATACTGTTACCTACTTCCTCTCATTATACAATGTCTTATCTGGCATTTTGCTATAACTAATTTGCTCCCACTGCGTTGCAAACATTCGGCCCAATCTTTCGGGGATCCTGAATTACAGTGTACTCTATGTATTAGAACAAAAGTTTAACAAAAACCCAATAAAGTGTATACTTTTAAAGGAAAACATTCACAGAAAATCCCTAAAATCAATCAATTATTTGCTATATGTGCATACGATTGTTAATCCAGACTAGCGTAAATTTAAATGAAACAAAACTAAATCAAACTATCTACCGACCAACAAATTCATCCTGACCTGACTACCTTTGTGCTTGACCTTGTTCATACGTTTGTCTGGTTATCTCCTTCTGATCAACTGAGCTCCACCGTCCTTGCCAAAACCTTTTTATTTTAAGTACTCGAAGGGGTGTGTCTGGGTGATTCAGGTATGAATTTGGATGTCTTTTACAGCTGTCGGTGCTTGACCCCTCAGTCACCAGTATAACTGTCTCTGGCATCTCTAACAGACTATCTAAACCTTGGTCGGAACCTCTTGTAATCGTAGACTAGGAAGAACCTTTGGTGAGGCAAACATCATGTAAGTAATTTGTTTCTACAGCATAATAAACAGAAAAAAAAAAGAAATTAGATTAAAGCAAACCTAATGTTAATCAATCTTAATCCAATCTAAACATCAATTACTTATTACCTATACTCGTCCGAGTTTGGTGTTAAAAGTATGAAATAAAAATGCTGTACAAAAAATGGTGCTTCGGCACTAAAGAATAAAAGATTCTTGAAAAGAGATTTTAGAACATCAAAAGAATGATTAGGCAATTTTAAAGTGCCTGTTCATCAATACATCGCAAATGAGTGGTGTTGCTCACTTACCTACTCATGCATACACACACATATACCTACATATATATATATATATATATATATATATATATATATATATATATATATATATATATATATTTTGTTTGGAATATCTTCCCCCTACTTCTTTGGCTACGCTCTAAACGAAATATGGATAAATAGCGAATAGTAAAATAGTAAAATATTCTTTCAAATGCATATATGGGGAAAATGGGCATTAAGTCTGGCATCGGCACTTACGTTCTAAAAAGATCAGGCGGGGTATCGCGGCCTGCAGTACATGCTTCTTAAGACTTATAGTATTTTGGTCGGATTGGCGGGATGAGACTTATATAAATGCTACTACCCCCTTCTGAAGGGTTTTCAGGAAAACTTTGTGTCAAAAACTAGTACTATTTATGCCATTATTCAAATTTCTTTCTCGTTTAGGGGAAGTAATTTATCACTTCTTACTCCTTTATCTACCTCTAAAAGATGTTTTGTATCAACGAAGTATTCTAATAGTTAAAACTAGCATGCAACCTACATTCAAAAATTTGTCTTTGTTTGGTCTTTTCGAAACTCAACATTGAAGTAAATTCCCTATATTTACGGTCTCAATTTGAAAGAAAATGAGTGCTTTGTCTATCTTTTTAAACCTAAAATCTGAGAAGAAGAATTTATGACAACTTTGCCTTTAAAATCATATTAAATATGGGTACACGCGTCCTGAACATCCAGAGGCTTATATGATTGAAAGTCTTTCAGGGGAGACCGGGGAAAACTTTCGGCCCGCGAGTGACTTCTCCTAAAAGTACTTAATCCTCGTCGTTAGGTAACACCTGTCTTTGTGAGATGAACTAACCTAAGTCTCTTTATGGAAGACTACGTTTACCATCCTATGATTTTGTCTTCTTACATGCATTATATAATCTTTTGGTCTTAACTTACGAAAAGAAGATAGTGTTTAAACTCAAACAAAACAAAAATGCAATTTGGTTAATGCTAGGATCATTTTATCCACTAAAACTTCATCATGAATTAAAAGATGTTAAGCTGACTGCTCTTGAACGTATAAAATGATAAAAATCATATGCAAAATGGTGAAGATTTCAAGAGATAAAAATGTTATATTATCTATGAAAAATCAAATCTTTACTTAAAACTCTTAGGACAAACTTGGCTTTTCCTCTGCTCTGGAAACAAGTGATTCTGTGGTCACTCTCTCTCCTTCTTTCCACAAACTCAACTGATTTGTCTCGTTTCGAACCTTGTAGATGGTGTCCAGTCATCGTAGAAGGTTACTCTGCTTTTCAAATCAGAGGATTCTTGAAAATACTTTGCTACGGTCTATTCTCTCTTAAACAAAAAGATAAGGCATTAGGCACATATTATACACTTTATTTTATCTATTAGATACCTATCTACATAGAAAATTAAATTAAAAAAAGGAGTTATAGGGCATACGGCTCTTATGTTGCTCAGTACTTAGGCTACTCTGTCCCCCTTCCCTTGGGTTTGTTGCCAGCTAGGCTTGTAACAACTTTGAGATCAGTTCCTGCTACCTACCAGCATACATCTGGGGATTTATTATTGCCATGGGTGCTGGTTTACTCTGTCCCTATCCCGTCTCTTGGGTTTGTTGCCAGCCAGGCTTTGAAACAACTTGAGATCAGTTCTCCAACTACCCATCAACGTGATTACCCGCAGATTGGATGCCTCGCAACTGGCGGAAATGCTTGCTATAAATGCTTTGATGGTTTTCGGGTGAATTGCTCGGAGACGTCCTGTTCCGCTATCTTTTCGACCCTAACCTTAGAGTATTTTAAGTGTTTAAAATGTTACCCGGCCCTTTCCTATTTAACAAGAATATTCTAGCAACCGATTTTATAAATCGTAATATCTCTATGCTGTTTCCAACAGGGTAGAAAACTTTACACACAAATGAAGAAACAAACCAATTTTAGTCCCAATCTAAATAGCTTAAAAATAAATCCATCTCTGTTCTACATGTATAAGTATATCGTATACAGCAGATATTCGTATGTGTTCACACACACATGCACACATATATATATATATATATATATATATATATATATATATATATATATATATATATATATTTTATATTTAGGTCTCAAAGTTCGATAAAAAATGACAGTCATTTTTGTTCTTTTTTAATTCATTAAGTGGCTTGAAATGATCGAGAAGTGATTTTTTTAATCAAAATTGCATATCTGTGCTATAGAGGTGTAGTCACCTCTTTCTTCGGAATTTTATCTCGAATATACATAAAAGAAAAATTGATTGATGAAACATGCTATTCGATCAATTTAAGTATCTTTTTAAAGGTTTTGAATTCCATCTTTAAATGTACATAAAAAGTAGTAGAAAGGTTCTTGGTCAATCGCACAGATATAAAACTAAACTTACTCTTTTATGACAAACAAAAATATTTACTAAAGGAATGGAACCGCGTTTTATACAAATGAAAACAGAAATTTATTCAAAATTATTACTTGAACATGTCTCATATGAGACTGGGAAAAAATTTTTTAATGGGAATTGCACACTCATTCATGAGGGAGGAAACAGACTATTCTTATCGTTTGTAAATGCCATTTTTAAACACTTGTATATATATATACACAACGCACGTGTACACACACACATACACACATATATATATATATATATATAATATATATATATATATATATATATAACATTATATATAGATCATCTTGAACTTTTCTTTCCCTCATATGGTGTGTTACTCATTAAATTATTCCTCTTTAATGACATCTCCCTCCCTAATTCTTCCTTCTTTGAATACAATTTCGTGCAGGGTATAAGGGATGGAGGAGGCATATCTATTCCTTTGATGATAGGGGCTTCTCTTGGTGTCCCTCTCTATTTCTTTAAAAGGAGTTAAATGAATTTTGGTGACATGTTTGCCCCCACAAATTATCATCTTTTGGTATAAATTGACACCGATATTCATGCTTTCTAAAACGTTGGTACCGAGCAATAGGTTCCATGGGGCTTCTAGCTCATGTATGAGGAACCGGATCCTTTTATATTGGTTTGCTAACTGCAAGTACAACTCTATTTCTCGGTAGGGCTTTGGATTCTCACCACTCAGGCCCCTGATACGTACTTTTGTTAATTTACATAACGCTAGGGTTTTCTCTTTCCTTCCGAGATCGTTTAGCGTTTGTCGTGTGATAAAACTGAAGGTTGAAGAGGTGTTCAGAACTGTTATGGAGTTTAAACCCTCTTGTTCTTTCTTGAAAGCTAAAACAGTATTGAAAAAATATTGCTTTCCTTTCCGATCGATTTTCTCTTCTTCTTCAAGGTGATCATTGGCTGCCTGCAAATTCTCTGATTGACTTGAATTGTCTTTTATAGTGGAAGGGTGTCTCTGTTTTGGTTTGGCTCCCGATGACTCAAAATTTTGAAGAGGGGGGGAGAGAGGTACTTCCTCTTCCTGCTCCGATTCCCTTAACAGTTGTTTCTTCAATTCTTTGGATTCAAAATTGCGAAGAGCGGAGGAGAGAGGTACTTCCTCTGCTTGCTCCGGTCTCCCTAACTGTTGACTCTTCAGCTCGTCGGCTCCAGCATGGTGAAGGGCGGAGGAGAGAGGTACTTCCTCTGCTTGCTCCTGTCTCCTTAACAGCGGTTTCTCTTGAGCAACATCGTACAAAGCAAAACTTCCCTTACTTCTCTTAAGCGCAGAAGGCTTGTCAAGACTTTCATCTCCTTTTGGCGCGGATGGCCGTTTGAGATCTTGGTTTATCTCTTTAGGTGCGGATGACCGTTCGAGATTTTCATTTATCTTTTTAGGCACGAAGGGCCTGTGTAGATCGGGTTCTTCTAGAATTGCAGCGGCTATTTTTGATACCTTTTCTAACAGAGATTGAATATTCATCATTGGATCAAACACCTTAATAATTTCATTCTTCAAACACTTACCATTTTTCGTGGGAGAGACATGATCGACAATCTTAGCTATTATCATGTAGTTAACCTTGTCCTCCTCGAAAGGATAGATAGGGGTTTTGTCTTTTGCTTTCTCTAAGTATGCTTTCATTAAGCTTTCTAATTCTCCCAAAAATGTGGTAAAAGGTGTTTGTTCTGGGCATTCAAAAGTTAGGAATGCCATGAGTTCTTCCTTGTAGGAATCATCATTACCTTGAGTTGCATCTGTAGATAACAGAATTCTGGCTTTATCTGCTTGGTTATTTTCCTCTTCCGAACTTGCCATTTTGTCCTCCTTTCTTGTATGCAGCGGAAAGGGTGGAACGTTTTCATTTTTCATTTCTTTCTCTCTTCTGTTTTCTTTCTCTATTTTATTTTCTTCCTCCAACTTATTCTCTTTTTTCATCTCATTTTCTTTCTTTATTTTATTCATCTCCTCTCTCTCTCTCGACTCGCATTCTCCTCCTCCTCCCTCTCTCTCGTCTTCTCTAACTCCGTTTCTCTCGGCCATTTTACCTTAAAAGCTATATATATGATATATATATTTATTGGTATTTATCAAGGCTTAAAACTAAGAGAATGAAAGAAAGGCTGTGATTTTTGGAGAAAAAAGGGTAAAATGAGTTTGATGGAAGATATAATAAAGTTTTTTGATGAGAAAAGTCGGTGAGGGTTTTTAATGTAATCAATGGACAATGTGATCTAAATGACTTTTGTCTTTTACTTTAAGAAAAATAGTAAAATGAATCACTACCACTTTTAATATTTTTAAATTAACTAAAACCTCGAAAGCTATTAGAACAAATAAAATTAACTTGTGTGCAATAGTTATGTTTCTTATTGAAAGTGGCTTATAGTGGAGAGGTTTACCTTGGCATGTTAAAAAAATAATCTTAAAGTTTATAAACTGATTATGAGTTCTGCTAATCAATTAAAGTCCAATTACATTAAAACACATATGTTTATACATATATAAACATATACTATGTATATACATTATAATATTATATATATATATATATATATATATATATATATATATATATATATATATCCGTTATTTAATTCCTGTTTAAATAAAATCAAGAAATGGCGAGAATAGAAAAACCGAAAAGAAACAATTGCTTATTGCATTGTTTTTACAAAGGCATTCGTTTGTTTATACGCTCGCGCGTATCATGCATCTATAACCGATTGAGCAGGTGTGAATGAGTCACGTGCCAGGTGAGTCAACTCAACTCTGTGTGCGTGTGGCACACCCCACTATACGTGTTCCGTTGTACACGTTGTGGTTGCTATACATTAATAGTACTATATATAATATATATATATTATTATTATATAACCGTGATTATATATATATATATATTATAAATTACAGAATTTTAAAATCAAGAAAGATTGTATTTTATTAAAAAAAACCGCTAATGGAACTTAGTTTCCTTATCTCTATTCTAGTAAAATAACATTTTAATGGATAAAACTCACATATATATTATTAAAATATATATGTATTATATATATTATATACTATATATACTATATAATATATATATATATATAACGGTTGTATTATTAATTATTATATATGTATATATATTTTTACCGTACGAGAACTGCTATCGCAAATGGAATTTCTTTCCTCCAAGTCTCCCGTGCGATTCTCGCGGAGAACACACAACTGCAGCTTCGATTGCTTTTTCGTGGATGTGGTTTGTTTGTCTCTTTGTATGATCGGGCGGAGTCAGTTTTTTGTTTGTTACTTACGCCTCGCTATACACACACACTATTTTCTGTGGATAGTAGTGTACATACTTGTGCACACACACATACATACATACATATATTGTGCATATATATTATAATAAAAATTATAACATATATACTACGTACATATGTATATATATTGTGTGCAAAGTATTAGGATTAAAACAAAAGAAAAATAACCAGAGTCTATTCACACTTCTTTCGTTCTGTTTTGACAAACAAACATTTACGTTTCATGTATTGATTCTCTCTTGATCATACGGTTAGTCGTGTATACACGCATCCACTCAAAAAGAATAATGGTTATCGTATTTTCGTTAATAGAGTATTACGTATTTAATAATAATTAAATTATCTAATTAATACTGAATAATTAAATTAAAGAAAATATATATTGGGGAAAGGTAAAGTTGATTTGACAAAATTTCTTGACCTATTTTTTCATATCTTCCCAAATTGAATTTTATACTTTCTTGATTTTCTGTAGTGTCAATCTTCTATGATATTTTGATACTTAAAAGTAAATTTTCACCTACTTCTGGATTCTTTGCTTCTGCAAAAGTTGATTTTACAGTCGCTACTGGAGGTTCTTTCCTTTTTTCCTGGTTTCCTATGGCTTTTCGGGCTGAGTTTTTGAAGGCGCTCATATGCAATATTTATTTCTTAGAGACTTTTGAAAATATAAATATTCTATCTGTGTAGTAACCTAGTTCTGTTTTTACTATTATCGATTAGCTTATGATTTCACCCCTAAATTTTAATGGTAATTCACGGCTTAATTGAGATATAAAAATAGTTACTTAGAAACAAAAACAGTTGATTTCTTCGTAGTGGTGGCCTCTTCGACGGCTGTCCTGATTATCAAAAGATTCTTAGCCTTTTCGACGGCTGTCCTGATAGCAGGCTTATTTTGTCGCCAATTAATCTGAAATTGGCTTATTTTGATTTATCAGAAGATTCCTTCGCCCCCTTTATTCTGGATTAAAGATCGCCAATTTGTCAAAATTTGAAATTGTTATTTATTTTCTTCTTAATGCAATGCGATTTATATTGTGGATGAGGGACTTAGTAGATGCATAGACACAGAGTTGTCTGATGCTAGTCGGATGCTCAAGCTCCTGGGTGTAGCTCACCTTTGAATGGAGAGGTTTATTTCAGTAAACACTATCGGCTAATTCTTGCGGAGTTTCGTCTCTCTTTAGCACATTCACTTCGTGTTTAAGAACTCCCCGTTGTGCCTCACACAACGACACAGTTACATGAAGAGAAGAATAAGTGACAAATAAAAGATTATAAGAGATTTGGTCCAATCCTCATCTATGCACATTGGGGACTCTCACCACGCTGGCTGTATTACAGTATTAATGTATCAAATGGGGCTTCAGTCATATCGTCATTTAATTCAGGTTTAAATAGAGGGAAATAAAGGTAGAATTCAATAAGCAACATTCTTTTATATCTTATTTTAAGTAAAACATACACAGAACTTCGGTTATTCACATACTATAGAATAAATGCAATAATATCAAATAAGTCTCTACCATAAATAACATAAACATTTCCCTCGCAAAACAATTTAGAGGAACGCAGGGAATATAAAAAAAACCTAAATATAAGAAAAAAGATAATATTAAAAACTATTCTAGACCTACATTCTTTTAGCACTGTAAAAAATATAGGTGGTGTTTAATATTATTATTATTTATTATTATTATTATATTATATTAATTATTATATATTATATTATTTATATTTTATTAATTATATATATTAATTATTATTATTATTATATTATTATTGATTAATTATTATTATTATTATTATAACTATTAGATAGTACACAAGTCGTATTGGATATGATTAAAATAATAAAATGAGTATTTAATAAACACACCTCCAAGTCTGATCTAGACTACATCGCGACGAATGATATGAACTCGCCCGTATTAGTATTCTGGAAAGGAAACATTTATGAAATATTGAGGCCCCACATAGAAAATAAGTTAGGACTTACTGGATTATACATATATAATAATATATAGTATATAATAGTATATTATATAGTACATATATATATATATATTACTATATATATCATGGATACACATAACTTTAAACAAAATTGGTATGCTCAACGTAAATATTATATAATTTATATTCGTTATATTATTCAAAACGCAAATATATGTAATGATTTATTATTGATTGGTTATAAAACTTAAAATTTCTAACCAACTCTTCTCTTTTCCACACTGGGTAGGTCACTACATTAGCAAACACTCAACCTCAACTGTTTAGTCTGGCTCTGCAAGTAGAATGTAAATCCGTTTCGGGTTTTCTCTACCCAGCGACTTGGTTGTTGTTGCTAAAGGGTACATATCGCTTGGGCGGGCGTTTTAGTTATTGTGGCATAGAGTTTTTGGCCATTTTATAGAGAAAGGATTGTACATAAGAAAAGATGGTGCCATCGTAGCAAGAAAACAAACCGAAACAGGAAAATGATAGTATTGGCTTATATTGTGTTTGGAATTGTCGACCTTTGTCGATGGTGAACCTGGTTTGAACAACTAAAGGAATTGTTCTGGTCCGGCATTGTGTTCGCGATCGAAAATGTAAAACAGCTCTGCCAATTAGGTTGCATTTTGGTTTACAATACTGAAGACTCTTAGTATAAAATTACCCACATATGTATATACTGGTAAAAACTAGTTCTTCCTGACCTTCGATTTCGATATATCGAAATTATATATACACTTGATATATAAAGAATAAATGAACGATAAAGATAATATATATATTATATATATTTATATAATATAATATATATATATTAATATATATATATATTATATATATATATATATATATATATAAATTATATATTATATAATATATATAATGTCAGCCTCTAGAAGAGCCACAAATGCATGTAACAAAAAAAACTAAAACAGCTACACTGGGAAAAGGAATACATTGTTGGAATGCTGTTAAAATTTTAGTGCGAAATGTTAAAAAAAAAAAAAAAAAAAAAAAAATTATTATATGATTTCAAAAAGCCTATTTAGAGACTTTTTATACGTTACTTGTTAAAATAAATATAGACGTTTGTCTAGTAAATGATTTTGTTGTTTTTTCAAGCTTTTTTACCAAAGAATACCCCAAGGGTAGCGACCGCACCGAGTGGGCCAGGATCGGTGAGTCTCTCGTGCCGGTTCCTGGGATACTTACGGTGGTTTGGGCACTACTTTCCTCTCCCCTCCGGGGAAGGGTCTCCGGAACCCCCACTCTTTGTTATTTGGGTGTCGCGGGGGGTGTCCTGCCGTCGTGCCTCCCCTAACGGGTATGGAAAACGTCCCCCCCTGTGTTCCCGTCGGCTCGAGCCCCCATTGCCGTGTAATAACTTTACAAATAATATATATATATACTAGGTCCCCCCCCAAAAAAAAGCAATTTTTATGTTTATTTATTTTTTTGTTTTTTTTTTGTTTACATTTTCCTAACCATAATTCTTACAAGGATTCCAAAAATGTATTCCTTTTTTTCCCTGTAGCTATTGTGGTATTTTTGAGTATGGATTGTGGCTCTTCTAGTGGCTATACATAATACTTATATATTAATATATATTATATTATATATATATAACTATATATATATATTATATCATATATATATATATAATCGTTTATATTATATATATCATATATATTTATTATTATACTATATATTATATATATTATATATATATAATTATATACCTATAAAATATATATTATAGGTTTTTATATTTTATACATTAATACCGCAAAAATTAAACCAATCTATAACTGTTGGTTTACTGACATCTGTACACTAGTAAATAGGTTACTACCCTTGGAACTGTTTCGTTATGTACAAAAAAATACATAATCATAATTAAAAGGTCATCAGTGTAGGAAATTCTAATATTTTGAAAAATAATAATATTTGGAGAAAAAGGCAGAATAATAAACTTCGAGCCACAATGTTTACTAGTACAATAAAAATAAAACTTTTCTCATTTTTGTAATTTCACATTCTTTGTGACACTTTCTACAAACCTTTTGTATTCTATTGTCAAGTACTAAAATGTGCTAGCATTGCTAAACACGGTATAAAATAATCATCTCCAAATTATTAGAAATAAAATCCATTTCAAATTTCATAATTTTCTTAGGGAAAAATTGGAACAATAATTATACGTGTTCAATTCCTCAACACGGAACTACATAAGTTAAAAAAAAATATGTAACTCTTGCAAAATTATTTATATTAATTTAATACAAGTAGAAAGAATAATTGAAGGTATCCATGAATTACTCAAATAGAATAGATTCGATCTTTTTAAAGAAATATAATAAAAATAAAAAATATAATATAATATGTTAAAACAAATAATATATACCTATATATATAATAAACTATATATTATAATATACTATATTATATATATATAAAACTATATATTAACTCGATTTTACAAATACAGAATATAAAAACATTGAAACTATGAAACAACATATGAAATTCCTCCGGTTTCAGAGGTTATCTAAATCCGATACATCAATATATCGAAAAAATCCGATTTAATATCGATTAATATCGATAGGTCAGAAAGAAACTTACAGTTTAACCCATTATCAGGTCTAGTGAGTAGTATATATATATATATATATATATATATATAATATATATTATAAAATATATTTTATATATTATTATATTATATATATATATATAGTACATATATTTAATTTTATTACTTTAATATAATATTAAAAATAATAAAATAAATAATATATATATATATATATATAATATGGTGATAATGGTTTAGAAGCGACAACTATCATTCATGCCAATCTCAAAAAACTACAAGAGCCACAAGGAAAAGGAATACCATGCTGAATGCTTGGTCCAATTTTAGGGCGGAAATGTAAAAAAAAAAAAAAAAAAAAAATAATATAGTAATTATATATAAATATAGCTATATATATATATTATATATATATACCTTATATAATATATAGTCTAATATATATATATATATATACTATATATAATATATCTAATAACATAATTATTATATTATAGTTATATCTCAAAACTACAATAGCTACAGCGAAAGGAATACATTTTTGGAATCCTGTAAAATTTTTAGATAGGAAAAATGTAAAAAAAAATAAAAAAATAAAAATATTTATTGTAATTATATTTAAGTAATTGAGTTATTAGAGACCTATTTAGAGACCTTTTATTATTGGTTAATCGTTAAAAATAAAATAGATTGAAATAAAATTTCTCTTTTTTTTCTTTTACGAAATGAATTTGCCCAAGATTATACAGTACCGATGGCAGGAGTCGGTTTGGTTCTCTCGGCCTTCCGGGGAAACTACAGGGTAGGTCTAATTCCCCCCCTCCTGGTTGAAGGGGTCTCCGCGAACCCCACGCTCTTCTGGTATTGGGTGTCGTGCGGGTTCCTCCGCCCCCTTCCCCTACGCGCTGTTATGTTGAAAACGTCCCCCGCTGTGTGTTCCCCGTTCAGGCTGAGAGCCCCACTTTTTACATTGCCCGATTGTAATCCTTTACAAATATAATATATATATATATAATTACGTTATATATTAATTAATTATTTTATTTATACATATATATATACTATATATATATATATATATATATATAATATATAATACTATATATATAATTTACTATATATATAATATAATGTCGCCCTGCTCCCTAAAAAAATTAAATTGCCATATTACTTATTTTATTTATTAATTTATTTATTTTTTTCACATTTTCCTAACCTAAAATTTTACAAGGATTCACAAATAATGTATTTCCTTTTCGCCTGTAGCTAATGTGAGATTTTTAGATTGATCTTTTATTCTTCTTTCTTTTTCTTTTTTTTTTTTTACAGTTCGCCACCACTCATTGCCAGGATTTCAACAATGTATTCCTCTTCCTGTGCCTATTGTAGTTTTGTAATGGACAGATGATAGTTGTCGTCTCTAAACCAAAATATCACCCATATATATAATATTAGTAATTTATATATATATATAATAATATATTATATATATTATATATATATATATATATATATATATTACTATATATATATAACTTATATATAATATACTATATTATATATATATATATATATATATATATATATTATATAATTACATATATAATATATATATAATAAATATATAATATTTTATATAAATATAGATATATATATATATAATATACTTATATATATATATATATAATATATATATATATATTATATATATACTATTATATAAATATATATATATATTATACTATTATATCAGTATTTATATTATATATATATATTAATATCATATATATATATATATATATATATATTCTATATATAATTGTAGAGTGACATATATTTATATATATAAGATTTGGCACGCTTTTTTTAGTCCTCTTTATATGGAGACCATTATGTTAAAAAAACCCGTGTCATTATCAAGTAAAAATATCCTCGATATCTTCGTCTAACTAAACTTCTAAAAACACTCAACTTAGTTAATGTAGATATAGGGCCTACTTTCAGTAGCACGGTAGCGCTGCTAAGGAGGCAAGGCTTTATGATTGAGTTTTGTGAAATATGGTGGAGCTTATGAAGCTTAGTTGAAGCTAATCCCATGATTCGAGACTTTTTCCGTTATTCAACTTCTAGCTGCCGCTGTTGTTTGCTCTAACGAAATAATGTCCGCATTTCGCGATCATGTTTTTGTTCCGCGTCCATATCCATATTCGCTTATCGATTGATTTGAGTCGAACACATTTGACAAAAAATCAAAATAAAACTGTACTTGAGTCAAAAAATCTCTGTATGGTAATGAAAGGCTTCACACCTTTAAAAAATATTTAAAAAAAAAGTTAAATCTATGCTACCTAATGTAACTTAAAATAACCTTACTAAAGTAACTAACTAATATTATTTATATAATTATTTCACTTTTCCATCTTCAGTAAACAAGAAAACAACAATTATATATAAATAAATTGGAAAATTGTTCAAACTCTTGTCACTATGCGCGCGCAGTTCTAGATTTTGTTCGAAAACGTAACTATTGGACAGGGATAATGGACATGCTTCATGGGATAGGGATAATGGACTGTTTCATGGGACAGGGGATAATGGACATTTCTATTTGGGACAGGGGATAATGGACATGAACTCGAGTTTCTTCAAATCCATTCGAATATCTGCCTAATTTTAAAACGACTAAGAGGATAGTCTAAAAACTTAAATAAGATCCAAATATTTCATGTATGTTTTTATGTAAGTATTTTTCGTTTGAGGAGGAAAGTTTTTTTTTTTTTTTTTTTTTAAATTCCGAATTTTATCATCTTGGGAATTTAATATGAATACTCACATATAGACGAGGTCATACCCATCTTTATGCACTTTCGATATAGATTGCAGTGTGCCAAGGTCAGATGTACAGGAGTCCTTGTGTGCCCGAGAGCGCACTAAGTGCCAGCAAGGGCAAGGCTTCTTCCTCTCCTGTAATATTAATCTTTTTAAACGTTTCCAATACAACAACTTTTATGCCCAAATGTACATAATAAAAAGTATATTCATTATTATTATCATTCAATTATTATATATTATTATTATTTAATTATTATTATTATTTATTATTATTATTATTATTAATTAAATTATTATTATTATTATTATTATTATTAACTTATTATATAGTAGTAGTAGTAGTGTAGTAGTAGTAGTTAGTGTTTAGTAGTAGTAGTAGTATAGTAGTAGTATTGAAATCTACAAGCACAAAACTTTACTCATGGATCAATAAAACTGCATTAGGTCCCTAAAATTTAGTATTTCTTTAAGAAAGCGTCTTCTCCCTTCTCATCCTCCTCTCTCTTTCTCTCTCATCTCTCTCTCTCTCTCGTCTCTCTCTTTCTGCTCTCTCTCTCTGCTTCTCTCTCTCTCTTTATTAACCTTGAAAAACACATTCGCTTTCTCACTAAAATTGCTCTATCTCTCTACAAACACCCAGTCTTCTAATATACCATAATCACCCTAAACCCATTTTCCACCAATCACCCATCTTTTATTGAAATTTTTTTTCATAATATTGGATATGGTAAATCTCTTTATAGTTAAAATTAAGCGGAAAATTATCTCTGGCAACCCCATTAAATTTAAGTATTTAAAAAAAGATGAAACGCAAAAGTTTCTATTTACTAGTTGTTTAAATAATATAACTAATTAATATTAATATATATATATATCTAATTCTATGATATAGTATTATTATATAAATATAATATTATACTATAATAATATATATTCAAACTATACATCATTATTTATTAATTATAATAAATATTAATTAATAAATAAAATAATAAATAATACTATATAAAATAAAAGTTATAAAAGCTGTATATTATTATATATTTATAATATATATATATAATATAAATACTTATATATATATATATATAATATATACCGGTATATATACTATTATTACTAATATATATATATTATTATATACTATATTGGTACATATAATATATAACTATATAATATATTATACTATAATATATATACTTACATAATACTATTTCTTATCCAAATTTTATAACTAACTTATATATATGATATATATTAGTCCAAACTACAAATTAAGTTACCCTCTCTACGCATCGATGATCTTCGAAAACTTAAGATAGCAGTACACACACGAAAAAACTGATAACATATATGAATCAGCGTATGAAATTTGTATGGAAAAATGCAAAAAAAAAAAATAATTTTTTTTTTAATTATTTTTTATATCTCCAAAAACTACGATAGGTAGAAGAAAACCAATAACATATATGAAACGCGGAAAAATTCTTTAGGGGGCTCGAAGCCGACGTGGGACAGAGGGGGACGTTTTTCCATACCCCGTAGGGGAGGGGCGGAGGAACCCCGCGACACCCAAATCAAAGAGCGGGGGTTCGGAGACCCTCCCCGGAGGGGGGAAATATGTCCTACCCCGTCGTCCCCCAGGAGGCGAGAGACCCGACTCTTTGCATCTTTGCGTTTACCCTGGAGTAAATTTTTTACGTAAAAAAAAAAAATAATCTTTTTTTAATAATATTTCATACTCTTTTAATTTCTAAATAATAAGTTATTTATGTTTTCTTGTACCTATCGTACTTTTGGAGATATAAAAAAAAATAAAAAAAAAAAGTAAATTTTTTTCTTTGCCATTATCAATACAAATTTCATACGCTGATTCATATATGTTATCAGTTTCTATGTACCTATGCTTACGTTTTCGAGTTATATCTCCTGATACTTTTGATCTTTCACCATATAATTATATATATTTAGTAGTGTCATATAAATATATACTATAATAATATATATATATAACAATATATATTATATATACTAATATATAATTGTAATATATATATATTAATATTAACTATTTACTATTACTATATATCAATATATATATATATACGACCTACTATATATATACTATACTAACAACTACTACTACATATGATTCACCCTAACTACTAAAATACATAATCATAAGCACTACAATAATATATAACCACTACTCATACCTACTACCCACAATGCACCCTACTATATATATATACTATATAATATAATACTATATATATAGTATATATATATACTATATAGATATTATATATATATACTATATATATATATATATACATACTATATATATATTATACTATATCATTACCATAATATATACTATATATGGCATTATAGCCAGTTTCAAATCACCTTTCAAATCACACCGAAAATTTCTAAGTTCAAAAAAATTTCCTCAGTTCAGAAAAGTTAAGTTAAGTAGGTAAGTGTATTTTAATAGAAAAATGTTTTTAGTGGTAGCTATCTGGCATAATTCCAGAAGCTTGCTACTAAAGAATTTGAATATCTTTTAAAAACTTATCTTACAGTACTTTGAACTTTCTCTGAACTTCAATTTGTGAGTTTGAACTTTAAAAATTCTCGCGGATTCGAAGCGGATTTAAATGTGCAATTTTCCATATAATATTTATAGTTATAGTATATATAATAATTAATATAAATACTTATATTAATATATACGTATAATATATATATATATATATATATTATATATACTATATATATATAATAATATCTATACTCTAATAATATATATATTATATACTTATATATATATATATATATTTATATATAGTATATAATTATACTATAGACCTGTTGATGTTTAAACGACGTCCTCAGTTTGGAATCATTATTTTGTATTTTTTTTATCATAATATATTTCGAATATGATACACCAAATCAATTTAAGTGGTGAAGGACATGATTCAAAAATATATAGGGCCTGTTACGTTTTACTGCTCCGTTAGTTTTATTTTTTATTTATTTTTTTTTAAACTAAGAATACCCAGGGTTATAAACCGCTAAGATGGCAGCGAGTCGGGGATCTTCTCGCCTCTCCGGGGAACGACGGGTACGACTAATAGCCACACCCCACATCCAGGGAGGTCTCCGGAAACCCCCGCTCTTTTGGTAATTTGGGATGTGCGAGCGGGATACACTCCGCCCCATATATCCCAACTACGGAGTATGGAAAACGCTCACCCCTCTGTCACCCGTCGGCTCGAGCCCACTTACATATTTTTTTTATTATTATTTTTTTGTTTTACATTTTTGTAATAAGCTTTATATGCTGCACTTCCAAATATGTAATTGGTTTTTCTTTGTAAGTGTAATACTTTTCTAAAGATATTTTCATATTTATTTTTTTTTTTTTAACATTTTTGAGATAAGCCTTATAATGCTGATCCAAATATGTATTTTGTTTTTTTTTTGTGTAAGTATCGTACTTTCGAGATATTTTCATTTATATTGAAATTTTATATCTTATAAAGTCTGCTGATTTTAAAAAAGTTCTGTTTGAATAATATTTAGAACTTTTTGAATCATGTCACCAGTCACAACTTTATAAATCAATTATTAGTATTCATTTTACTCGGCAATTTTATGTTTAAAAAAAAAAAAAAATCAAACTGACGGAGTCGTAATAAAACATAACACAGGGCCTATAATTAATATAATATACTATATATCTACCTATAATTATTATATATATGGGACCATAATATTATTATTAATATATATATATATATATCTAATATATATATATATATAATATATAATATATATATATATAATATATATATCATATAATCCTATACTAAATATATATATATATATACTATATATAATAATAAATAATATATAATATATATATAATATATATATACTTATCAATATATATATAGATATATATATACCTATATATAATAATATATTACATATAATATATCATATTATTAAAAAATATTTAATATACTGTCTATATAAATTTTAAAGTATTGGATTAATTACTATTAATATAATATAATATATATATAACTATATATATATATAATAGTATATAAATAATATTATATTCATATGTTGTTATATAACGATATTGCATAATGTGGTTTATTTGTGTTAAGTTGCATTTTAAGTAATTTCCAATAATAATTAATAATACAAAACTGAAAAGTGTACCTTACATTATTTATTTGGCAGACCTCCTGCCATGCTAGTGGAAAGCATTTTTTTTATTATATGTTTTTTGTTAAGGGAATTGCAGGAATATAAACGAACAAAATTAAACCTTAAACCCTTCGGTTATGTAAAGGGACTAAGGCTTGAGCTTGCTGGGTTCGTAGCCTCCGGGTTCTACATATGGAATTTTATTGTATCACATAATGTATGAACACCAGAGTTAAAATATGATGTTTGGAATAAGAGGTATAGATTTATAGGTGTGCGAGAAGTCGTCGTTTAGATGTATTTAATCTTAATGCAGTTTGTTAATGTGAGAAGTATTAGATAAAATTGCAGAAATGATTGTTAAAAAATAGGAGTTATTATTGTGTTTATGAAAGGAGGAAAATGAAGAGAACTAAACGAGGTGTAGTAAGATGGTTTGGTCATATGGAAAGGATCGGATGATGCCGGATTCATCATGGGCATGGCGTAGCAGGATTTCAGTTTAAGGGTGGGGCAAAAGCTATGTGATCATACTAATAAATACTATTAGTATACTTTATATCTAATATATACTCGTTACTAAAATATACTCCTATATATATATTATAGGTATTTATATATATATATAATCGATTGATGTATTGCTTTTTTTCAGTGGCTTTTCTCTTACATAATCTTAAACCCTCTTAAAATACGTCGTTTCATGGCAAAATCTAAAGGTTCAGATTTTTTATTTCGCCAAGATTTAGGGGGGGGCAAGATGCCCCCCCCCCTGAACCTCCCTTGCCTACGCCCTAGATGGCGCGGATGACTTATAATGGTGAGCTGGTTGGAAATCCCAGCACGGCCGTTTTTGAAAGAACCGAAGAACTAAGTAGATTTTAGTCAGTCACGAGTGTCTGAAGCAAAGAAACTTAGAGTTTGGCAGACGTAAGCGAAGAAAGGTGCATTTACTAAGGAAGTGAATATCGGTGTTTTGTTAGGTGTCATGATTGTGTCGCGGTCTGACTCAAGGGACGGATCGAACTCTACATTGACGAGATACCACCACAGTGGGGGTCCGTCTCGGGTGTTGTGAATTTGCGCCTTAGGGTGGATTTTTGATTGAGACGGACTCGCCCCATTAAGGGTATGAGGGACGGTGTGGATAGCTTTTCCTTTGAACTCTACGTCATGCCCTTTAAACTTAACTACCTTTTCTGATGCACGTTTACGCACCCCTTCTCCCATATGCTGTTGGAAAATAAAATAAAGGCATAAAATTGTTTATAATATTTATAGATATATAATATATATATATAATATATATATATATATACTATAATACGCAGTATATAGATTATATATATGATTATATATAGTATATACTTATATTATATATATATATATATAGTATATATATATATATATATTATATATACTTTATTATTCAAAAATTTTATTGAATCAGGAGACCACATTTTTATCGATAAATTAAGAAAAAAATAATAACGCTTTTGCAAAAAATTATAAAATCTTGTTTAAAAAATGTGGAAAACTGTATGATAATTGATTCGTTTTTTGAGAGAACGAAGAAGCTCCTAACGCGCTCCGAGGCGAGCGTCAAAGCTTGCCAAACTGTCGATTTCTTTTTTTTAACTAAAAGATATCCCAAGGGTTAAACCTCAAAAATGGCAAGGAGTCGGCGGTTTCTCAGTGTCCTTACGGCAGGACCGATGATGGGACTTTCGTCCCCTCCCTTGTCCCACCATTCGCATTGAACCTCCCTAAAAAGAAAATAACAAAAATTATTGTACATTTTCTCACAGAGCATAATAAAAAAAAACTATATTTTGGTAACTCTTGCTCTCGTACTACTGCAGAAATGGAAGGTAACTGAGAGCGTACGCTGCCAGACCTAAGATGATACTAATATGTAAGGTGTTATTAATAAAATATTAGAATAAAATAACTTTTTAAGCTTCATCTGATGAAATTGCTTGCTGAAATTAAAAATGTTGTTTATTTTCCTGTAGCTGTTATAGTTTTCTTAGTTACATGCAACTCTTCGGGATGATGGCCATATATATATATATATATTATATATATATATAATATATATATATTATTATATCTATATAAATATATTATATAATTATTTAAAAATTTATATATATATATATATATATACTATAATGGGCGTCGTCAGGGGGGGACAGCATGCGCCACCCTAGAAGTGGTAATTACTCTTCTCAAAAGCAAACACCACATCTTTCTTGCGATGCAGGTAGTTTAGCAGTTACAGCCCTACAATCATATGGCTTCATTTCTACGTACTAAAAGGCGAACAAGCTATAGATATATCAATGAGGAAGGTCTAGTTTGATGTAATTTTTCTATACTCTTTTTTAAGTTTCAAGTTTAAATATGGTAGCAAATTCGTAAATCGCTATACTAGATCCAAGACTTCTTAATTAGACCTCGCCTACTTTTGCATTATATACTATAAATTATAATATATATATACTTTAAAAATATTTATATATATATATTACTACTTATAATACAGGCTTATATATATATATATAACATCTATATAATAATATATATATATATTATATATATATAAAATAATAATATATTATAGTATATATATATATATAATCTCTCTAATTCTTGATATTTCATGTGCTGACACTTTCTGGTACGCTGACGATTTTATAGGCTTCGGGGTAAGATCAGGATGAGGGAGTGCTGCAAGATTTGTGCCAGTTACGAATAGATGCCGGAGATCCAGTCATTGAAAAAACCATTTTGAAAAGGGGAAGAAAAAAATGCTGGCCACATACAATCAGTTCAGATTCAGAATGAGTTATTCATTCTCCTATGATGTACTACTTATAAAGAAGCATCGGTTAATATAAGTTGAACAAGCGTTCGTCGCTCATAGCTTAACTAGTCAGATCGTAAAAAACCCGTGATCATATTCTGATGAAAAAGAGAACAAATTATCCATAGGCATGCGCATATTTCGACAAAAGAGTCGTATGAAGTTAAGAGGCAATTTATGGGCTTTGTAGAACTGAAAGCGCTTGACGCAAAAACCATAGCGAAAAAGCCCTTGACGATTTTGTCACGACCGAAGAAAACTGGATCCCGAGAAATGCGTCAGGGCTTGGGTTTCGATGGCTTCTCTATGATGCCTGGCAAAGAAGGATGGTAATGCGCATTAGGCAATATTTTGCGGAAAAAGTTAAAAAAGCATTGTTCTTTTCATTGCTTCTTCACACAAACTAAACTCTAGTAGTAATGATTCTGAACCTACAGTACCATGAAATCGACCAATAACATGTGGCAGAATCGTTTGGATGAAAAGGACATTATTAGACGTATTTTTTCCGCCGAGTCGGTATGAGAAGAAATATTTAATGCCAAACATTCCCAAGCCCATGCCAGACCAGATGGTCTGATATAACACAAGTGCATCAGCAGTGTTTTAAGGAGAGCACTTTGTTACGATGATGCAATCATGTCTCACAGTAGAGCCCTATCCAGTTTGAAGTGAAAATACCGCCACAGGACAATAAAGCTATTCTACTCACCAGTTTATGGTGCATTCACGTCGGCATGCAAGTCCGTCATTCATCCCCATGGCTATGATATTGATCGCCAAGTACCGATGTTAGTTAGAGCCAGTTGTAAATGCTCTCAATCCAAGACCTTGGATATATCGTCAAACCTCGCAGCACATTCACACATATGTGGAAGAATGGTTAGGAGCCATCGAATAACAGATCGAAGAAAAATTCACTCGCTGAAAGTTCTATATACACTGTTTAAAGAAGCTAATCAAAATCGCCGAGCAACTGGGACATGATCTGAATATACCAACGGATTGTTGGTAGGCAGAAGCACCGCAGCAGCCATCCAACAACAAATCTCCACGGAGTTCTGGGAGAAGATCCTTAATAACTCCGTATCTATATTCTATAACCTCTGTCTTTGGAATTTTTACGGCCGTTGTACTACCTGAATAAACACCTGCTTATGCAGCTGGACATAATCTTATCTCATTTTCACTCATGTCTACTTCATAACACATTCGATGTTAGTCTAAAGGAAAGCAGCTTCATCCTTTATAGTTTTTACCACTCTACGAAGGCATAGAAGAAAGAGGCCTAGAACTTTGGTATACAAAATTTTAGGAAGGACAGAAACTGAGTAGTGAGAAAACTAAAAGATCTATGTTTGATAATCAAGCGCATAACGGAGACTGAAACCTTTCTTTCCGTCGACGAAAAAGGCTTTGATGATACTCTCGCCAGCCATGCAACTCACCCACACAGTACTCAAACGCTCTTTCAGAACTTCTGCGAAGAGATCAAGACTTTGGCTACGAAGTACTATGGAAAACGACAGGTTAAACGGGCTGGCAATGATGAGTGTACACAGAAATTTTGTGTTTGACAATTATGATTATTTATTCAAACAGTTGATAAACTTGCCTTGAACCCAAGGAAATATACTTTTTTAATAATATCAATTTTGCAACTGCTCATTATCTATATTGTGAATTTTCCTTCATTGCACCTAGTATTAGATTGGTCTATGGTGTCGGCAAAATAATTTGTTTTTTAAATGAGCTTAATCACTTTACTTAATCCAAAACAAATGTTTTTAGTTTTATGTCTTCTTTCTCTTATATACACTATATATTATATATATTATCTTATATACTATATACTATATATTTAATAATATTATATTATATAATGTTTTATATTAATATATAGTATTTATATAATATATAATATACTCACTTATAAATTTAGCCATATACTTTTTGAATAACATTAACTATACTATATATATATATAAACTGTATGTGTTAAATAAAAAATTAAAGTTTCCAAAATGAAATATATTATTTTTCAAAGAAAAGAAATCACATATGATCTTTTTAACTTTATTATAAATTTTTTCGTAAAGCTTTGTGCTTTTTATCTTGAAGTAATAATATTTTATTCGCTTGCCCGTAATCGTCCTTCAAAGCCTTTCGAGTCATCGGTTACATCATCATTTGATTATAATTGGGGATTCTTGAATCTCTGAACATATTAAATATAAAAAGTTTAAATAAAATCAAAAAAAAAATTTTAAGTTCTGTTTTTGACAATTTCCACAAGGCCTCCCCTGCTGAGATGGGTAGTGGGGGCCCGCCAATATTGATTGAGTTGGGGGCTGAGTCAGCTGGAACGCGGAGTAAAACACAAAAATTGGGTCTAGCCGAAGCTAGAGTCAGATCCCCTATGTTAGAGGGCTTCAGAGCTAGGGGGTCACGGTAGCCAGGATTAGTATCAAAATATGGGTAACAAAACTGTAAGTCGGAGCCGAATGTCTTTCTGTAAAATAAACGGAGCCACTGTTCGGAGCCTGAAAAACAATCACTGTGATCTCCCATCTGTTTATGGGGCGGGCTATGCATATTTGTATTGTTATGTTTGATTTGACGGGCTTGGATGATATTTTAACCAATGCACCATTTTATTCTTCTATCAGTTTATTTTTAGCGATTTTCAGACAAAAACTTAATCCTCCCAATTTAATACTATCTGCCCATTCGATAGAAGAAGAAATACAAAAGGCGTATGTCAACATTCAATCCTTGAGGGCACGTTCACTTCCGCGGAAACGTCTTCTGATATTGGCACCCACTAGGACTTCTCCGTTGTCCATAAAAGCACTTACCAGTTGGGATTCTTTCTGAAGGGAAAAGAACTTTAAATAAAGATAAATTTTAATAATAAATAAAAAAAAATAATGTTTATAAAATTATAATAAATACCTAAGAAGTAATTCGTTAGCTATAGAGTTGATAACATAATAACTTTGTAAGGAGGCATCAAAGTTATGAAAAATAATGATCTCCGGATGCCAAAACGTAAACAAATTTTTGCATAACATCTATAATCACTTATAAAGGTTAAAATTAAAAAACCGTATTAAATATAACGAATAACCTAACCCTTCAATGTTTTCACATTTACTTGACCCTTTCATATGTTGCTTGCATCGAAAAATTTAAGATTTTAAAATTTATAGGATGTATAAAGTCTCGCTTAAATGTGAGCTTAAAGAGTTTCTAAATTCCGATTTAAAATTCTTGATTTGTAGGAAAATTTATCGCTAGACTTCCTAAACGACTAAAACACTAACCATAACCCGACCTACCCTAACCTAGGCCTAACTTACACTCTTATAAAAAAATAGCCCAAACCCAAAACTAATAATCTTAATACTATCCCAAAGCCAACCTTAACAATAACCTAACCTATTTTATAGGAGGGATCCCTTGGGAGGGATCAAACCGCTTAACCTAGACCCCACCTCCTCACCAAGTCAAATTGTGTCTAGCTAATCATATACTCAACCCCTTTAGTTGAGTAATTCGTTAAGAAGAGCTGTTATTTTAAATGAATAGCAAATGATCTTAGTGAACCATTCGAATACCTCGAACCTAGCATAGATGTTCATGTAACAATGTTATGATGTCAGAGTTCTGGTCAGAGTTTTCTTGTCTCTCAGTCTGACCCTATGGCTAAATGAATCTAGCAAATAATAATTTAAAATAATAATTAATAATTAGATAAATAATATAATAATAATAATTAAGAATATAATTAAATTAATATAATCAAGAATTTATATATAATAATAATAATAATAATAATAATTAAGTTGTGAAAAATATATAATTTATAATAAAATGCAAATACTACTACTACTATCATTATCTTGAACTACTAACTATACTACTACTACTACTACTATATATAATAAAATTAAAATAATATAATAATAATAGATATATATTAATAATAATTAACAAAAATAATAATATAGCATATAATAATTTAATTTCTAATCATAAAATTATACTAATGAAAATTAAATAATAATAAAAATAATAATAATAATAATAATAATAATAATAATAATAATAATAAGTAATAATAATTAATAATTATAATTATAATAATAATAAAAATATTATAATAATGAAAAATTAAATGAATCATATTTACAGTGATAAATATATAAATAATAATGATTAATATTAATAAAAAAAATAATAATAATAATAATAATAAATAAATAAATAATAACAAATAACATAATAATTCATAAATATAGTAATTATAATATTTTATAATAATTGATTAATAATAATAAATTCATACATACAAAATAATATAATAGTAACAAAATAATAATAATAATAATAATCATAATAATATAAAATAATAAATATAAATAATAATAATAATAATTAATTAGTATAATAATAAATATATATAATTTAATAATAAAAATAATAATCAAATAGTTAATTGAATAATAATAATAATAATAATAATAATAATAATAATAATAATAATAATAATAATAATAATAATAATAATAATAATAATAATAATAAAATGAATAATTAAATATATAAATATAATAGATACTAATAATAATAATAATAATAAGAGTAAAAGATACATTAGTTGAATAATTATTTCAAATTAAAAAATAAATTAATATATTTAAAAAAAATCTACGCCCCCTACCGCTAAAGACTGTGAACATTAAATGATAATATTTTCTTATTGTAATTTTTAATAATATGATACTATAATTATGATGTCACTGTCTAGATCATAGCGTACAGGGTCATAGTTACGTCGGGATATCGTGGGGCATCCGGCCATTTCTGCGCTTTTATAACTACAAAAAAGTTTTTAGAACTAAATAATTGCATAGGGAAGGAGCGATGTCGTTTTATGGTCAATGGCTCTAGAGCCCCAGGTGATAAGCTGTGGTAACCTGGGCAGTACTATGTCCAGCGTTCACGTTTGGCAATTTGCACGCTATCTCGTATTATCAAATTTTTTTTTAATTCCTTATATAGAGAGAAGTCTGTCTTAGGAAACTGTCTGAGGCCCCAGTGATTAATTGCTTGTGAAAACAAAGTAACACGCGGACTTTCGGCTATTGCGCATGGTGACCTCAAAAATATAACAAAAATGTTTTCCATAACAAAAAATATTCCTGGTGGGCTAGGTTAGGGGGGTTCTTCTATTTTCATGAGGTAAAACGACTCTTCGTAACCCCAATGGGGATTAAAGTCTGGACTAGCTGGATAATACCCCTGAGGGCTACCAGGCCCATATTATGTCGATATTATCTCTATGGTACTCTTAGTATATATTTTCTTTCTCCATTACGAAAATTATTAAAATAGTGGAGGTTCTTTCATGATAAGGTCTCAGTGGATTACGTTGCGCGTTATCTGAACATGTTAAATTAAATGTATTCGTAAAATTATGTATTGACTAGGGCCATAATGCTCAAGTGCCCCCCTATGTCCTCTGTTTCAAATTATTTAAGTAGTGTTAATTTCTGCACACTTTTAGCATCAAAATCCTAGAGTTATACATGGTGGTAATTTTTTTTCCCATTCAATAAGTAAATAGGACTTTTTCATTGATCAAGGGATTCACCAGGTAGGTTCTCTATTAGATTAATTACATGTTCTTACTAATTCTATCAATTCTATTTCTCCATTTATATAAATAAATAATATATAATAAATATTAATTATTAATTAATATTATATAATAATATATATAATATATATAAATGATTTAGACTATATTTTATTTGTTATATTAAATATTCTTTAATAATAATATATGATAATAATATAAATTGATAATAGTAATTACATATAAATATCTATATCTTTAGTTTTTGTTTTGCCTGTGTACTAACCCTTAGTACTTTTATTCAATGTTTGTGTCTCATTGATACACCTACTACCGTCTATAAACTTTAATACACTTCGATTACTATTTTCGCTTTATTAATAAGGTTAAGCACTCAAAGATGTAATACGAATATATATATATATTCAATTTAGTTTATAATAATAAAATAATAATATTTATATTCTTGTATATCTACTATTTAATTAAATAATAATAAGATACATATAGACTTACAACTTCACCATTATATTTTCTTATTATCCACCTACTCATAAATAAATTAGTAAACTATATATTAATAATTATTCTTATATTATATTATCATATATATATTATTAATTATATATATAATATATATAATATATTTAATATTATTAATATTATTAAATATATATATCAATATATATATAATATTATATAATATATATATAATAATATTGATATATATATATATATATATATATATATATATATATATATAATATAATTTATATATATATAATAATTAATTATTAATATATTATTATAATATATATATATATATCATATAATAATTATATATATAATATAATTATTATAATAATAATATAATAATATATTCCTACATATTCCTATAAAGTGATATATAATTTAATTTATATATTTACCTCCTGCCCGAGCGGACTCTGTGAAATCTAATTAATATATCGGTATAAACAAATTATACTTTCTCACTGAAAAATAAAACTTCATAAGATTCCGAGTTACAAACTCATCTCGGCTAACCACAAGAGCTCCTACGTCTATAAATCCCTGCCTTAACAATCTAATAATCACTCATTGTCATCGACTCAGCTTTCAATCTAATAAAGCTCAAACTAAACAAATCGCAAGTGAATTTAATGCATAATCTATGTTTAAATATATTACATATTTGAATTATGATAGTTTCAACTTTATTTTTATATTCTTATTTTTCAATTACCAGAACGTGATATAATATATACATCTACTTTTACGTAAAAGGCCTATATAATTATGCATATTTGCATTCTCAAGACTAACAATAGCAAAATACAGTAACATTTCAGGCATAATGTAGTATACTGATAGTGAGGTAAATATGACGTTCAAACTATAAATATATATGATATTAGTTATTAACTATCATTAAATGAAATTTTTAATTAACCTCACCACTCACTTATTCAGTGCTATACTATAGTTTACGCTTGTTACATTACCTAGGCTCTCACAATCAGTATTACTATAAGTAATACCTGAGTCGTGAATAAGGAGTTAGAAATATTTTGATATTCATTGACTTCATAATATATTAAATTTATAGAATAATAGATATATTGTAATATTTATCAAGCAACTTCCTCTAAATATTTAGTAGAGCTCATAATTAATATTATTTTCTATATATCTTATAATATACATATTACCAATAAGAATTTATAATGCCAGACCTCAAATACTAAAAATGTAATTAGATCA
>JABUQX010082954.1:2500-21891 GCA_015478945.1 Trachelipus rathkii | reverse complement strand
AGTCCGTACTTTATATTGTTTGTTAGTTTATTTCGTTGCCGCGGATTCAACGTACCTATAAGGATAAACAGAAAAATGTTATCGAAAAAATCTTCTTTTCCTATTATTATAAAGTTGCCTTTTTGGCGAGCCGATTTTTTTAGTAACCTTGTCCTCATCGGTTTAATTAGTCACAAATTGTGGGCAGTTAGAAAGTCATTTTGTTCATCGGGCGTGGAGCCCAGCGCGTGCGTTAGGCATCGCGAAAAGGTGAGTTGCTCCGTTAGGAGCAAGCCTAAAATTGTTATATTATTAATATTATATCATCTGTATAACATTCTTTTCATCGACCATAATGGAAGTAATAAAAAGATAAAAATAAAAAAATATTTTTATTTTAACATAGAAAATCATTAAAAAATTCGACAATAAAAATAATTTTTAAATGACCTGAAATAAATCATAATTTTTGAGCATCTCGTATTCAATGTATTATTATTTTTAATCCATCACAAAATACTAATATTGGTAGTATTTTTGTATGCACATACATGGCAAAAAAAATATGAAACAGTTTGATTCGGACGCGTTATGAAAAACTTCGGTCGGTAGTACGGTTCAGGCAATTTCTTTTCTCAGGTCCTCTACGATTCAATAAACTAATCGTTTTAATCTTCTCACGGTCCTTGAGCCCCCACCGGCTCGAAAGTTCGCTGACGATTTTAAAACATAAACGAGTCTTCTTACACGGGGTCAAACTTTACATTAGTAATCGGCCGTATATTCTCCTTAATTCTGTTTAAATATGCAATCATAACATTCCTTCATTTTGTGATCGTTTGACAAGAAATAGCATAAGTTCGTATTCTCCTCCGATTCGGGCACGGACAAAAAAAGTAATCGCTCGCCTTCTTTTCCCGTGTCTGCTATTCTCTCGTTTACGTAGAATGTTGCAAAACATTTTAGAGATCGATTCATGATCTCTCGAAACACCAAGTATTCCGTCAGGTAATTATGGATGATCGGCTTGAGTTCTAGGAACTTTTTTATAATTTCTTTCCCTTTGAAAAACAATCTACGCTTATACACCATTTTGCCTTCGGAGCAATAACAAACTTGAATAGAGAATTCGTCGAATCCTTCGGTGTCTTTATACTTCACCCACCGGAGTTTTATAAACTTTTTAATAGATTTTTCGGCTTCTTCCTCTCCGTCTCGATCACAAATCTTCTTTCCTTTCGGCGTACGTCGACATAATGTTTCATTCGGTCGTCGGTCGTCGCGACAAAGTTGTCCGACCCAGCCCCCGTCGTCAAGAAATTTACCTTACGCCATCCGCGCTTATTTTACTTTTTGGAGGACAATTAGAGAGAATATTGTAAACTTCACCCCTACTTTGTTCAATATAATTCTTCTTCAACTTCGGTTTCCTTAAGAGAATTTCAGACACTCCCTTTCCGACGGAATCTTATAGCAATTTAATTCAGCGTGGTTGAAAATCGTCATGAGAACATTCCATGTGCTCAGGTATAGTGTATCTGCTACTGTTTATCATTTTTCAGCGTTTTCACGTAAATAATCGTCTTCCATTTCTAATGGTTGAAGCCACGTTATTTCTTTTAAAGCGTTTTGTTTTACTTTAGCTACATCCGATATTTAGGATCTAACTTTATAGATTGTTTTCTTTTTTGTAAATTTTTTTATTCCTGTTGTCGTGCTTAGCACTCGCCCTCGTATTTCATAATCTATGTCTCAGCTCTACGCTATTTCATTCTTTCGAGGCGGCTAGCTATTGTCTAGGAAGATAGTAATCAGCTCGTATTTCGATATGAAGTAAGAGTCCTAAAAATAACCATTAATTATGTAGTTTTAGACGAAAATAGCTCGATAATTAACTTAAAACATCGAATTTTCTCTCGCCAGGGCGACTTCGATCACCTAAACCCCCTCTCCGCCGCAAAATCATTTGCGGCCTTCGATTATAATGAATCCGAGTTACGTGATTTTCTTATTCAATATTTTGAGGCACACACATTACGAAAACGTGAGTCGCTTATCTATACCTGGTGTTTTTAATATATTTTATCGATGTTTAACGTACCTTGGACAAAAAGCTAGAAAAATGTTTATAGGAAATACATTAATTTAATACAAGAGCCGGGCTTGCTCCCTACGGCCAGCGAAAGCCTGTCACACTTACGGCGCGTGCTAAACGCAACGGGAGGCGCTTACACGCGATAGACGAAAGCCAACTTGTTACTAGACACACATTTGACAATAAAGACCATAGAGGAGCAAGTGCGAGAAAAAATCGGCTCGCAAGAGAAGAGGCAACTTTAAAATTATATGGAAAATAGAGAGAGATTCAATGAGTTATTCATTTGCGTTCTCTTTAGAAACTGAGTAATCAAATACACACTTAAAAAAAACCGATATTACTAGGAAAACTAAAAACCTGGCGTTGATAACCAATTCTTGCGAGAGTTTGTGATTTTGGTGATTCGTCCTAATGAGCCGTACACCACCGATTTTAATAACATCATCCAATGGATCCGGCGGTAATAGAATACGTACCGTACGTTAGGGGAAATGCCCCATCGAATTTGAATTTCGCATTGTCGACGTTTTCAAAAATAAACGGATACGAGTAACGTATGTTGAGTAAATCGCGCTTTTCATCGTCTTTTCTCTTAATATTAATTTTTGTCGTAAGCGATAAAACCTCGATAAAATTCGTATAAATGCTTTGAAATATAGTATCGAAATATGCAAAAAACGTCCGTCCACCTCCGTTTGCGATATTTATCAAACCGTCATTATAGGTATAATGTCATGAGCGCTGTCGAATGGAAAGTAAATAAAAAAGACGAGAAGAAAAAATGTATTTTATTTAAACATAGGAGATCATTACAATCGAAATAAAAAATATTTATAAATGATAAAATAAATATAATTTAATATCTCTATAAGTATTATTTTTTTAATCTATACAATAGCTAATATTGTTAGTTTTCTGTAAAAACAAAAATAAAAAATAAAACCCTTTATCGACGCGTTTTAAAAAATTGGTCGGTAGTCGGTTCAGGATTTTTTTCTCAAGTCCTCGAGCGATTCAAAAACTAATCGTGTAATTTCTTCACGTTGAAATTCGCGGCGTTTTAAGACGTAAACGATGTCTTTTACATCCACTACATTAGAATCGCCGTATATTTCCTTAATTTCCTGTTTAAAATGAATCATAAATTCCTTCATTTTGTAATCGTTTGACAAGAAAAAGCATAGGTGCGTTTTCTCCTCCGATTCGGGCACGGACAAAATGGCTAATCGCTCGCCTTCTTTTCCCGTGTCTGTAAGCCTCGCGTTTACGTAGAACTTAGCGAAACATTTTACAGATCGATTCATAATCTCTCGAAACACCAAGTATTCCGTCAGGAAATTATGGATGATCGGCTTGAGTTCTAGGAACTTTTTTGTAATTTCTTTCCCGTTGAAAAACAATCTACGCTTATACACCATTTTGTCGTCGGAGCAATAACAAACTTGAATAGAGAATTGGTCGAATCCTTCGGTGTCTTTATATTTCACCCACCGTACTTTTATAAACTTTTTATTCGATTTGTCGGCTTCTTCGTCTTCTTCTCGATCCAAAACTTCTTCCTTATCGCTGCGGTAGACATAATTTTCATTCAAGTCATCGTCGTCGTTACAAACGTTGTCCGACTCCCATCCGTCGTCCGAAGAATTTCCCTTACAAGATTCGCCTTCTTTATATTTTGGAGGACAATCCTGGAGAACGACCGATTCATATTTTGTTTCATCTTTTTTCTTTACTTCGGTTTCTCTTACGAAGAATTCCAGAGCTCCCCTTTCTGGATCCTTATAGGAATTATTCAAATGTCTAAAAATCGCCATCAGACATTCCTTGCTCAGGTATACACGGCTAATTTTATCTTCTCCAAGATGTTCGATTGTAAAATAATCGGTACCGTTTTTTTTACGAGTGAAGAGCAATTGGTGATCATTGTCGAGATTAAAAATACGTGATTCGAAGTCGGATACTCTTCTGTATATCATCATATTTCTAAAGTTTCTTTTTTAAAAAAATTTATATTCGTCTTATTCTTAGCTCTCGCTGTATTGTTATGACCTATGTCGGAGCTCTACTAATTTCATTCTTCGAGGCGATAGCTATTTATAGGATGAAAATGAATTAAAAATTAAATTAAATATTAGCAAAATTTTAGCACGCATAAAAAAATCAATAATATTAAAAATTCTTTGAATCATCCTTCAACACCCTCCTCTTCATCAGTAGGTCCTTCAACCTCTCACTCGGGGTTACCATTGCCACTTATCAATCACCCTTCGGTGTCAGGAAAACTCGGAAAGAAGGACTCAATTCTCCATAGGAAGAGGAAACTGTCCCCTTCTCTGGCGGAGTGAGAGCTAAAGTCTTCCTATAGTCTTTTTATGTCTCCTCGCTCTGTTTTAGTGTCATTCTAGTATTTCTGAAGCAAAGATAAGCATCCGAGAGCTTCACTGTAGCCTCTATTTGTGCTTAAATGCTTCTCGATATTAACTATGTTTTCCCTGAAAGAGTACCAAGCTTCTAGCTTTTTCGGGAATTCCTAAGAAAATTATTGATTTGTCGTAAAGAACGCTATGATTTCTTAATTAAAATTAAAAGCTCATAATTTATGAAACAATTAGAGTATTATACTGGCGGTTATCTTAAAAGTTAGCAAGCAAATTGAATATAAAAAAAATTTCTTAAAGTCTATTTTATACAAACATAACTCTATTCTTAGCTTTGGTTCTTTTCATCTATTTTTCGTGGATTTTGTCATTTGACAAGCACCCAACTACGTCGATAGATAAGAGATCAGAGAAAATGAGATTCATTTCAGGTGAAGTAGATACGTTACCTCTTTACGTCTCATCATCGACAAGGAAAAGAACTTTCAGCATTTTCTATGTGGGGTTTCCCTACCTCTTACTTCTTATCTCCTATATTGGCTTATTGAGAAGCTTTAGGATACTTAGAGATCACAATCTCCTTCGGATCATTTTGCTCATAGCCCTTCAAAAAAATAAATTGTTTATTTTTGATCCAACATAGTCGTTTCTCGAAAGTACATCCTATAAAATACATACTTAAAACAAGAATAATGAACAAAAAATCATGAACAAAAACTATGGTACTAGATTACTCTACTGAAACTATTCGCCCAAACCCCCAAATGTTGAAAAGCCTCATATCTAACATAATCGATTCGTGAAAAGTACATTTTCTTCAAATGCAATAGCTCTAAAGGCAAAAATAAGAACAAAACTTACATGAACACAAACTCTCATCATGCCTAGATTATTTACTGAAACTATTCTCGCAACCCAATACGCATTATCTTCCCTGTCAACTTCCAATTCTGATCTTGTTTCGTTAACACCGAAGTGCATTTTCAATCGTTATTCTCTTTCCACGGCCAAATTTTAGCTCTGTGACTCACTATCTTTTGCTTTCCCGTACACTCAGAGTGAGTGAGCTATATCATGACGTGATAGAAAAGAACAACTCTTTTGGTTTTTATAAACTGATTTTCCAATATGCAAAATATGTGATGAAGGCATAAAGCCTTTTGGAAAGCAAGAAAGCCCTTGGTTCTTTATTTCAAAGCAGTTACAAGAAAATGATACCAGCAATAAAACTTGATGCAAAATGTTAAATAAAATTAATACTAAAACTCTAGTTTTCAATGAAGGTAACAAGTTTTGACATCTTAATTCCTACCGACTAATGAAAAAGAAATAACTTTTGGCGAGGAAATTGCTTGGACATTTTTCTCACTATTGATCAACTTAAAGACTAAGACTGTGTGTTAGGCACGTCTTCTCCTCTAATCTTCGTATTCTTGCTAACACATAGGACGCTGGTCGACTTTGGTCTCCATTCCTATTTCAGAAGAATCTGTTGAAAGAAAATGATGGGATTTTTTTTGCACTAAACATACATAAAAATTAGCGATGGAGAAAGGTCTCGCTTAATTTCTTACATCGTAAATAGGACAGTAACTGCACATCAATAGATTGCAAAATATCTTCCTAATCTACTAAAAATATTGACTCGACAGAACACTGTTTTTTGGTCTTCTCTTGTCGTCCTTTTGTATACTTTCTTTTCAGCAAATGTTTCCTTCCAGATTATGGAAAGTCGGGTACTGCGTAGCTCGCTACTCACCGTTCCCATTTTTTTCTCCGGAGGGCGAACTCACTCACCCCTTTTTCCGATCTCCATTGCTTTCACCGCCTTTCCTCTACCAAATGCGGATTTACATACAAAGTTGTCGCAAAAATCCAAATGTGATTCATACACTAGAGAGAAAATGTTTACAGAACTTATAGAACCTAATCAACGTGCACATAAATTTCTTAATCCAGGACCTGAATTATGTTTAAATGCAATAATGTACGAAAAATAACTAAAGTATAAAGCAATTTATTGTACCCAAAAATTCATAGAGATCTTATCCCCTCCGTAGATACATAGGTACCTATATAGAGGCTGTGCTTTTTCGTTCTGTCGATCTCCCTTTTGGCTGTCAGTTTCACCCAACTAACCCTGGCCAAACTGAAACTCGTGAAATTATTGATTCTAATGGGATGCACACAACGCCTTAGTCCACCGAATCCTTTATTCGAGCCCTGCCAATTCATGAGCTTCTCCTAAGCGTTCGTGTCGAAAGTCACGATGACCGGAGTGTGAATTTTTTATGGTCTGTCCCGACATCAACATGTTATCCAAGTGTAGCTCTCCTACCAATCTGTCCAATATCTTTGCCATTGCAGAACTTCCACGACATTTGTCCTAGATTCTTTATAATGTAGAATATTACTAGGATAAGGAAAGAAATTCACGATGAGGTGACACACACAGGCTTTAGTAAACTTAGTCAATAAAATAAACATAAAAACAAATTTCAAAATTGTCGGTATTTCATTCTTAATCCAAGCTTAAGATAGTTTTATATTTACAGCAAAATAATGTTAAAAATAATCATATAAAGAATCCTCCTATACCTTCCAGAATTTTACGCTCATACTGACGATATATTATATATAGTGATAATATAGTACTAATATATTATATTATATATATATATATATATATGATATATATAGATAATATATATATATATATATATATAATTATATAATATTAATATATAGTAATATATATATATATATATATTAAAAGACTTACATAAGTTGTTTTATTAGGGTATTCGTCAGACTCTACAGATGATCTGTGTTTACCTCTATTAGGTTTTTTTTTTATTTTTTTTTTGTTAAAAAAACGACAACGTACTAGTGTGAGGAAAATTTCTTCCCCCAAAAAAATTTTTAAAATTTCTCTTTTATTTTTAAATTTTCTTCTCTTTTTGACCCTTTCAATGTTACTCAAACCTCCTTCTCTATAAGACCGGCTTTTTGGAGTCCACATCCTGTTGCCATCTTTTGAGAAGAGCTAACGATACTAAAACAACTTCCAAATCCATCTTTTTGTTAATGAATTCTTTCTTGGCTTTCCACAGAATGGAGAAATCAATTCAGTTCGATTTTACTAGCAAAAAATAAGAAAAATAAAAAAAAAATAAAAGTTGCTTAAAGTTACTTAGGATTCTAACCCGTCTTTTTCCTAAATTAAAGAAAAGTTGCCCTGTTTGACCGGAAAATTAAATGTTATAAACAAAAAAATTACTATGTTCTGAGCACTAGTATATATATATATATTATAATAATATAATATTATAGTATATATAATATAATATAGTATATATTATATATATATATATATATATAATAGTTATATAGTAATAATTTAGTATTATAATTATAATATATATACTCGATTAAGTATATATAGAGAGAGAATAAAAAACAGAAAGAAGAGAGGGGGAAAAAAAACAAAATGATTTAAATCTTTAAGATATGTATGTATAAAGAATAAATAAAAATAAAATGTTATATAAAACAAACTTCCAGAGACATTATCCTTAACAAATTGTCCTGAGTCAATGTGACATCGTTAACTAAGTATTCCTCTACTCTCTCGTCTCTCCTTTAGCAACTATCTGAATGGTCGGATCTTCGGCTTTTTATCCAGATATCTGTCTTGGAGAAGCAAATTGTGAAACAGATTCTCTAAAATAAATAAAAGGATTATTAGTTAAACAGACTAGACACATATTCAAATACAATGCCTGCACTAACCGCGTGTACCAGATGGTGGTTGCCAACACTGTCAATATGTTAAGTGCATCCGGAATGTGCCGGAGACTGGTTTTACCTACATGACCTTTTAAGCTTTAGACCTGACCTGCTCTGGTACCATGGTGCGTTCTCCGGAATGCATAGCTATCCCATGAGATGCCTCAGGCACCCTTTCTGGAAGGTTCTACTTGGCGTCGTAAGGGGACCGCCTTATGTCGACCCACTCTACCTCCGGGGTTAGAACTACAGAAACTCGATACTGTGTATGCTAGACTTTATATTATTTTATCCGTTGGAAAAAAATCGTAGCTTATTCATTTGCAACCATATTTCAACTTTCTTAGTGAAACTCGACATAACTTTCTGAGATAGAATTAAGCAGACAAGTTTTGATAAACAAAACTTTGAGAATCAAAACCGAAAGAAGCATTCCTACGTTTGATTAAACGCGCTGTTACAATGTGGATACACGGTTTGTATCTAAGTATATTCACATGCATGGCAAATATACTTAATATAATATATACTAATATATTATATATATATTATATAATGATACTATAATATATATAATGATAACCGATATATACATATAAACCCTCACCCTATCACTATATAATATAATACTCATATAATATCAATATAATGTATATATATATGTATATTCATTTTTTACAAATATTTATATAAGGTGGCTTGGTTGGTTTTAAAACTCTTTTTTGCATCGCTGTCAATTTTTTACCTTGTTTTTTGAAATTTTATGAAAAGGATGAGGAAAAAGGCTTGGAATTCTACAAAACAAATATATAAAGAAAAACTTAGGGGGCATTCAAATTATATTACCCATAACATAAGATTCTTAATGAATTTTTAACGGCTATTTCTTGGTGGAATGATGATTAATTTAAAACACTCTCTTGGAATACAGACTAGACATTTACAGTTTTAAACAACCTCACATTTTACCAAAAGCATCATCAACTACTGTCTACGCTACTTACGAGACAAACATGCAAACATACACACTATACATGCCAAATAGGGCATTAAAAAACATGGATATACTATAACAACAATCTACAGACTTAGATTACATAAACCATAACATGTATAACCCCGTTATAGTATAAAAATATAATAAACCCCTATGCTATCACCTATAAAAGGTTCTTCTTCTTCTTTTCATAAAACTTAATAAGTATATAATATATTAGTTTATATTAATATAAAATATATTATACTACCTATATACAAAAATGTAGACCGGAAACGAATCCGCATAATTTTCTCTATTAACCAAGGCGCAGGTGGGTCCGACTCCAACCTTAAATTACGTGTACCGCGGCTTATCTACAATGTTCTTCGAAATAAATCCTTTTCCGATTTACCAAGAGGTTTTTCATGGGGTCTGCCTAATACGATATATAATAATAATCTATAATATACCCTATAAACATAATATATATACGTAGTCATCATACTAAATATATCACCCCGCAATATAACTTAGTAATCTATATATAATAACTACATTACTATATATAGATTACTGTATAGTATATAATATGATAATATATATATATATAGATATTATAATATATAGTAATTATATCATATATATATACATATACTATATTATATATATTATATAACGGTATCCAATGTGTTTTGGGCCCACCTCCTTTTTTGCCTGCAAATCTAAACTTTCTCCTCTTGTTTTCCACTCTCTCTGCTCTCCGCTTCGATTCTTTCTTCGCATTGTTCGTATCACCATGGCGGAGAGAAGGGTTTGCGTGGGTCATACCTTCCTTTTTAAGGTGTGGATTGCGGGGCCGAAAGCTCCGTTAATTTCGAGTGGATTCATTTCTGTGGAAGGTGGATCAAACGCTTCCATATCTTCTGTATCTTCTTCCGCCACGTTGGATTGGAGTGGAAATTCTCTTTCCAATTCTATCACCTTTTGTAGCACAAATTCAGTATCCTCACTCGGATCAAAACTCCTTAAAATTGCTCTCCTTAATAAAGATCCATTTTGTTGGGAGTCGATGTAATCCAAAACCTTCGTTATTAACATATAATTAACCTTGTTTTTTTTGAACAAGCTCCCTAATGGCTCCCTTAAAGCTAAGTTTTGGTAATTATCCATTAAGTGTTTTATTTTCTGGATAAATAAAGTGAATGGAATGTTTCTAGCACCCTTATAGCTGACAAATTCCATCATCGCTTCTATGGAGAATCTGGTATTGGAAGGTGTATTTTCACTATATCTGAGAGGCGTTTCCCTAGGAATGGGTTTTACTATTAAGCAAGGTTTTTCCGCGCTGTCTTTACAACCTACAAATATCTGTGTCTGAGACTTATCTTCTTTTTCGTCTGAGTTTTTTATACCAACATTTACGGAGGCTATAGCTCCTTCTGAGCAAAGCGCTGTGTCTTCGTTTCCTCCTTTTTCTTTCTCTCTCTCCTTCCCTTTCACCGCTCCTTCCTCATTTTTTTGTTCATCTTTCGTCTCCCTGTTTTCTACTTTTCCCTTTTCTTTCACTTTTTTCTCTTCAGTTTGGATTAGCGTATCAGCGCCCCCTCCTCCAGGGTGTGACGAGATAGCTTCTCTTTCAGGTGGGATTAGCGTATCAGCGCCCCCTCCTCCAGGGTGTGACGAGATAGCTTCCCTTTCAGGTGGGATTAGCGTATTGGCGTCTTTCTGCTGGTGGATGAGATAGTTTTAGGGAAGATGACGCATGATTAAAGGTGGCACTTCATCAAGCTCCGTTTTCCTCCATCTCCCCCCCGAGCCGAGGGTCAAACGACCTCGACCCGCAACGTCTCCCCGGCCATCCCAATGACCTGCTAGCAGTGCGAAAGCAAAGTGGGGTAAGTATGGTTAGTGGAGCCGTTGATAAAGTTAAAAAATGAGAAAAATGGTTTTATTGGGAATACAGATTGATGAGATCAAAGTCTATTATGAACTAGATGGGCAAAATTATATGAACATCAATTTCAATTGAAATGACACCAATATTTTTTAATTATCTTAATTAAAATGACTAATATTCTGCTTCAATTAAAATGAAAAAAGTGCTCAGATTCTACTTGATATAATAGTGATTGCTTATTTTTAAAATTCAAACTCAAATTATATTTATAATGAAAATTATAACAATAACTATTAAGCGATATTCCTTTTAAAACAATTTTCCTTTATTTACGAAGAGAAGAAAAGGTAGATTGAAAATTCTTATCCTATTCTTTCTTTCTCAAGGTTATTCTCAAATATGTAAACAAAAACCCAGCTGTGATTTAAACGCTCTCAAGGCTCTATGCATGCGACGTGCCAAAATCATATGGGCCTTTTTCGTACATGCAAACCTTCAATACTGTATATGTTTGACATATATAGAATGCACAAATGTGAGTGTACACATGCATGTACACATGTATATATATATATATATATATATATATATATATATATATATATATATATATATATATATATATATATATATATATATATATATATATATATATATATATATATAGATATATTTATATAATTATATAAATCGAAATGTTAATGCTCAAAATATTTAATTGATTGTTTTTTTGTAATTATTTTTATTAATTAAAAGAATAAAAAATCAATTAAAATGATAATTAGGCAAATGCAGTCTCTTTCCTGCAATTAATTAATTACGTTTAACACAATAACTTTTCCAATCAATTCTCATTTGCGATAAAAAGAAATAATAAAAAGAATAAGAGAAAGAAGAATTTTTTCTTTCAAATACTTTTTGTTTCAAAGGTGTGTCTGAGCAAGGACCATTTGTCCTTGAATCTCGAGTGAACAAACGAGTTGGTCAATATAGCACGTTCTCAACTCTCACCCTCTTGCGTATATTCTCATGTGTTGATTTTATACCGTCATGCGCTCGTTTTAATGCAATTTGAGATATAATTTTATTTAATTGCGAATATATATATATATATATATATATATATATATATATATATATATATATACATAGTTATTATTATATATATATATATATATATATATATATATATATATATATATATATATTTATATAGTTAAAATTTTAAAAATGAAGTTATTAAAAAATATTCATCAGTAATGAAGATGTTAAAGTAATTAATATTTTGTTAAATTTAAATTTTTTAAAACAAAAACCGTAATATGCATCTCGCATTTAGGTATATAAATTTCTATATGTGTTGCGAATGCTACCTTCTCCTTGCAGATTTGTTGGGGAAGGTTTTCCTTCCGTCTTTACCTGCCGTTAGTGGCCTTCGCTTGCTTCGAGACTAGTTGGCGGCAATGAACGGGAAGTTTGTTTGTGTGCCCGTGTATGTTACGAGCTGAGGAATTTGTGTGTGCGTTCTTGCGTTCTCTACTTATGCTTTTTTGAGGGTCCGTCGCGGTCCCATGAAGCTTTAAGGTGGATTTTCTGTCTGTGTCGTGCTTTCAGTGTTTAATGGTATATATATATATATGAGAGAGAGAGAGAGAGAGAGAGAGAGAGAGAGAGAGAGAGAGAGAGAGAGAGAGAGAGAGAGCATTTATTGAATGACATAATATATGTAAAAAGTGTACCTATAGATACTATTAGTCTATCTACTTAATTTTTCTCCTTCACACAAATAAACAAAACCAAACCCTTTACTCGAAAAAAGAACGTTTTAATAATAAAAAATCTAAATTACTAACCACACAATCCAATTAAATTCGTTTTTATTTTTAATTATTAAATTTTTGTTTTTTATTTAATTACTTAAATGTACTGATATAAATATTTTTTTTTATTAAAATTTGATGTTGTTACGTCCCTTAGAATACTTGGGAACTTAGCTCTTTGTTGATTCTTTGTCGTTGCAAGAATCTATTTTTTCTTGGGGAGGCCTTCTCTTTCCGTTTTTGTCTGTTGGCGAAACTTGTTTTGGCGCTGAAGTGATGAGGAGACCACATTCCTCGGGTTTTATGCAAAAGGGGGTTAGTTAATTTAGACGCCTAATCTACGATAATATGCACTGGTTATGACCTTTTAATTTGCAACTAATTACCCTCTTTGGAAATTAACCTCTATACCCTTTCAAAGGACTGTTTTTTATTTTATTTTTTCAAACTACTACTTTCTAATCCGACTGCGTATTTTATCTAATTTCTTTGCCACTTCGACGGCGATCCAATTTCTTTGCCACTTCTACGGCAATCCAGTTTATCAGAAGATTCCTTTTTTAATCCTTGGAAGGTTAAGCCAGTATCGTTTTTCCTTGTTTCTTTTTGTGTTTACTTTATTCCCACATATTTCTGCAACAATTTCCGTTGTGTTGCTTTACTCCTTATTCGCTTATTTTACTCTGTTTTGGTTCTGTATCAACTACGATGAATATTTTTATTGCATAACCTGAAGACTTTTTCTTCTACGACTTACACCAGACAATTGTAATGAAGCTAATGGATCCTTCAAACAAGGGTTGGAACTCATCGGCAGCCTGGCTGCTTAAAGCATTTAGATACCAGATACCTATCAATAAGTCAACACAAGAAACGACAACGATTTTCAGGGAAGAATCTCACCTCCTAATCTTATTATCTTATTTATAAAAGGCTCTCACTTTTTCTGCATTAGTTATTTAGGATTTTTAGTTTGATAAACAGTCTCTTTGAAAAGCAATAGGGGATAAAGAGGGATGAATCAGAAGCATATTAAACAATTTATATTAAAAAGTCACAGTACAAATTATGCATAGAAAAATAACGACAATTTAAACTAAAAACCCATTCACACATATACCCACATTCCTACCATCCATCAATATCGCAACACAGACTCCAATAAAAACGTGAATAGCAAATCACGAAAACCCGAAAAGACAAAGACCTAGAAATTTACATAATAACAATAAATCATTCTATCTAATTATTACACAACATTGTATTATTATAATAATTATTATTATTATTATTGTTATTATTATTATTATTATTATTATTATTATTATTATTATTATTATTATTATTATTATTATTATTATTATTATTATTATTATTATTATTATTATTATTATAATTATTATTATTATTATTATTATTATTATTATTATTATTATTATTATAATAATTATTATTATTATTATTATTATAATTATTATAATTATTATTATTATTATTATTATTATTACAATTTGAACTCATTTATATAATAAATCTTTGTGCTGATGAACTTATTACCTCCGCCATTTCTTAGAGCTTCATTTTTGCAACTATTTGGTGAGGGTTCATCTGGCTAGATATGATCAACGTTTTCACTTCACTATTCATCTGTAGATATGAGTACGTTTTCACTTAACTAACACTCCTCTCGTCATTAAGTTCTTTGTTTTAAACTACATCATATATTCTGCAAAGATTTAAGAATGAGCATTTGATCTAAATAATAATATGATTTAATTAAACATATATATATATATATATATATATATATATATATATATATATATATATATATATATATATATATATATATATATATATATATAAAATATATATATATATATAATAAACATATATACATATTTTATATATATATAGCTTAAGAATATACGCCTATTGCGTCTGTTGGTTTCTTTCTTTATATATATTTTATTTACTTTAAATATTTAAACCCCTCTATAAAATATTATATAGTTTACTTTAACTATTTAAATCCCTCTATAAAATAATTTCACTTTAGCAATACTATTTTGCACTAACTGCACCAGGTGAACTGCGGAGACAGAATGAGGTGTTCCCAAGCTTTCTCGTATGCCCAAACCTGTGGCTATTGCATAGCAATGCGTCATAACTACGAGTCAAGAATTCTTATCGTTAAGGATTCTCACCTTTAAGGTGTTCTGAATGAAGAAGGAAAGTAGGATAATAGGAGGAAAAGACAGGATCGAGCCTGTATAGTTCCTATGCCAGTTTGGTGTTGTTCAACCAATGGGCAATCGTGGGAACGACGCTACTTTTGTCTAAGAAATTTTAGGTATGCAGCCAAAACGGCACCATACTCCAAAACTCTTTTGCAATGGTTTTTTCCATTGACTCATATGTGCTAAGCAACATATCGATTTACTATATAGTCCCCTTCGCCGGAAATGGAACTGGTTATTATGGAAAAACCATTTCACTATTCTCAAGGAACAAATCGTGAAGAAATGAATAAGAATATTGGACATGAAAAAGAAGGAGTTCTGAACCAAACTCTTACCAGACGTCGAAGCAAAAAGGAATAATAAAGTTTCTCATCATAGGTTCCAAGGAACTCTCCTAACGAAAGTACCCTGGAAAGTAAGTTTACAAGAAAATGAATACTGGGAAACAGGCAACCGAAACCTGAGCGGAGGGGAGTGATATGGAGAATGGGATGAAAAAAAGTTTAATTTCTATAAGATAAATAAGAGTAATTTGAGAGTAGTATGGATAGGGAGCAATTATAAGATGAATTTATCTATTTGAGCGACGGGAGCAATTTATGATTCTTTATGCTATTCCAAAGAAATTTTGTAATTTTATCTTTGAGTTATTATGGTCTTGCAAATCACTTTTGACCTTAAAAAAAATATTTTGGTACTGGCCGGTCGGTGATTTTGTTGCTTCCTTTGATTTTATTATTCTTAGTCACGACTAGTTTTTTTTTTTTTACTTTTACTCTTTACTGGCAATGATTTTTTTTGGTCGTTTGCTTAAAGTTAATATTTAATAATCTTCGTTTAAGAATTAATAGGAACAAAGTGTTATCGCCTAAACTTAATTGAAATTACCCTGCTTCAATTTCATTCGTATACCATTTAGACTATCAAAGTTTCTTTAAAGGTTTACAACTACATAAGCGATAAACAAACATTATTATAAATGTTATTACGACAGTTAAGCACTAGTTTTATTTTCTAAGGTTAGTAGTAACTTTGTTAAAAAGAAAACTAATTCTAAGAACGGTAGAAAATGTTACCTAAATTATACATGCAACAAATTCCTAATCTTCGATTTACCATAATTAATTATCACTAAGCTGAGGTAGTCTGAGTAATCTACATTTAGAAGAGTGGTGAGAGAGAGAGAAGGCTATTATTACATATACATACATATATATATATATATATATATACATACATATACAAGGGAAAGCAGAAGGCTACTAGATCCATGCATAGCTGAGCACAGTCAAGCCTCTCGCAAGCAACATCTCAATAGTTTACGGGGCTCAAAAGTTATTAGTATGGTAGATTAATCTTAGATATGATTGTGCTTCACACTGATAGAAATCTACAAGAAATGTTAGTATACTTTTATTATTTAACAACACTACTGTTTAAACAAACTGTTAGTATTAAACGTTAAAATAAAATTAAAATAGTAATGGAAGAAGTGTTAGTAACTATCATCTTCCTGATTAGAGACATGCTAAGCGTTAAAACAAAAAATATTAAAACATGCTAAGCGTTAAAACAAAGTGTTAAAATTAAAGGCAAGGTTAGATGACATTCTCTTGCTGTCTCTATTATTTTTATCTTTCTTTTAAAAGAAAATCTTTTCTTTTTGAATTAAATTTTCGCATGAAAACTGGGGCCCACCCTTCGGATGAAACCTGTAGGTAGTAATTTGATAAAAATAATGAAACATTATCGGCAAAAAAAAAATTTCCAATTTTTCACCAGTTGAAACCAAATGTTTCACAAAATGTTTACGTAAATTACACAAATGCGATGCTAAATGTATAATAATTCCAACTCAAAACCGAAGTTATTTGACCTATAGACTAAAAAAAATATCTTTATGCTAACCAAGTATCTTATTTATACAAAAAAAACCCGCTTGATTATTTATGCAAAACGTTCTCTTACTATCTCAAACTAAACTGGCGGAGTGAGAGCTAAAGTCTTCCTATAGTCTTTTTATGTCTCCTCGCTCTGTTTTAGTGTCATTCTAGTATTTCTGAAGCAAAGATAAGCATCCGAGAGCTTCACTGTAGCCTCTATTTGTGCTTAAATGCTTCTCGATATTAACTATGTTTTCCCTGAAAGAGTACCAAGCTTCTAGCTTTTTCGGGAATTCCTAAGAAAATTATTGATTTGTCGTAAAGAACGCTATGATTTCTTAATTAAAATTAAAAGCTCATAATTTATGAAACAATTAGAGTATTATACTGGCGGTTATCTTAAAAGTTAGCAAGCAAATTGAATATAAAAAAAATTTCTTAAAGTCTATATTATACAAACATAACTCTATTCTTAGCTTTGGTTCTTTTCATCTATTTTCCGTGGATTTTGTCTTTTGACAAGCATCCAACTACGTCGATAGATAAGAGATCAGAGAAAATGAGATTCATTTCAGATGAAGTAGATACGATACCTCTTTACGTCTCATCATCGACAAGGAAAAGAACTTTCAGCATTTTCTATGTGGGGTTTCCCTACCTCTTACTTCTTATCTCCTATATTGGCTTATTGAGACTTAGGATACTAGAGATCACATCTCCTTCGTATTTGCTCATAGCCCTCAAAAAAAAAACTTTTTATTGTGACCCAACATAGTCGTTTCTCGAAAGTACATCCTTAAAATCATACTTAAAACAAAAATATGAACAAAAATATGAACAAAACTATGTACTAGATTATCTACTGAACTATTCGCCAACCCAACTGTTAAAGCTCTCTAACATAATCGATTGTCGAAAGTACATTCTTAAAATCATACTTAAAGCAAAATAAGAACAAAACTACATGAATGCAAAATATTTACTGAACTATTCTCCAACCCAATACGATTATCTTCCCTGTCACTCCAATTCTGATCTTGTTTCGTTATCACCGAAGTGCCTTTTCAATCGTTATTCTCTTTCCACGGCCAAATTTTAGCTCTGTGACTCACTATCTTTTGCTTTCCCGTACACTCAGAGTGAGTGAGCTATATCATGACGTGATAGAAAAGAACAACTCTCCAACTTTTCAAAACTTTTGATCAAAAACGCATGACTAATAGTTAGAAAGGACTAATCGTTGGTTGAAAACTACAACAGATTACTAAAAAATAAAGCAAAATACAGCAATAAACTGATGAGTAGGTCATGTATTTTCCCTATTTATACTCTAGTTCTCAATGTAGGAGCATCTTTTGACATCTTAATTCCTACCGAAAGAAAAAGAAATACCTTTTGGGAGGAAATGCTTGACATTTCTCACCTATGATCAACTTAAAGCTAAGACTGTGTGGCACGCCTTCTCTCTTCCTATTCTGCTAACGATAGGAGCTGGTCATGGTTCCATTCCTATTTCAGAAGAATCTGTTGAAAGAAATGTGGCCGACATCTCTACTAAACTACATAAAATCAATCAGCTTATAGCCTATAAAAAACATGTAAATAGGAACATAATGCCTAATAGATTGCAAAATATCTTCCTAATCTACTAAAATATTGACTCAATAGGACACTGTTTTTTGGTCTTCTCTTGTCGTTTTGTATCTTTCTTTGGCAATTTTGCTTTTTCTGGAGTGGTACTGGTAGCTCGCTACTTACCATCACCCCTTTTCCGATCTCCATTGCTTTCACCGCCTTTCCTCTACCAAATGCGGATTTACAAAGTTGTCGCAAAAATCCAAATGTGATTCATACACTAGAGAGAAAATGTTTACAGAACTTATAGAACCTAATCAACGTGCAATAAATTTCTTAATCCAGGCTAATTTATGTTTAAATGCAATAATTACAAAATAACTAAATATAAAGCAATTTATGTACCAAATTCATGAGATTTATCCCCTCGTAATTACTATTATTGGTGTGCTTTTTTCGTTCTGTGATCTCCCTTTTGGCTGTTTCACCACTACCTGGCCAACTGAAACTCGTGAAATATTGATTTATTGGATGCATACAACGCCTTAGTCCACCGAATCCTTTATTCGAGCCCTGCCTTATGAGCTCTCCTAAGGTTCGTTGGTCGAATCAGATGACCCGAGTGTGAATTTTTTATGTCTGTCCCGACATCAATTTATCCAAGTGTAGCTCTCTACAATCTTCCATATATCTTTGCCATTCAGAACTTCCACGACATTTGCCTAATTTTTTGTAATATTATAGATAAGG
>JABUQX010082953.1:0-13511 GCA_015478945.1 Trachelipus rathkii | reverse complement strand
TTTACCTCAAAGATCAGCACATTGATCTTTTGTAGACATTTAGGCCAATTAGCAGTTTGCCCCAGTCCCAAGTGTTTGCTTCCATTGAGCAGATAGCGGATAGCTATTAATTCTTGAAATTTTCACCAATGATTTTTCGCACTGCCCTATTGGCAGAATATAAGTCTATAGAAACTTATACTGTCGCTTTAGGACACTCTCTAAAACGTTCATTTTTCATGAAAAAACTAATGGCACTGATCAATTGCATGCTGAGAAAAACCCAACTTCCTATCGCAGCATGTCTAATGACTATGTCTTTTACTATTTCCTCACGGATGCTGCTTTCATCTTCTTCTAAGTTTCAGTTTTAAGAATCCTATCCAACCTAGCAAAGAGATATTACCCTTTCTTCCTTTAATTTCTTATTCTCGATCACGTTTCTATTCAACTTCTTATCTCACGTTTGCTTTACCATAACATTTTCTGTTTTTTGGATTTGTTCAAAAACCTTAAAAGAAATTCATTGGAATGAAAGACAAATTGATCCAATTAAACCAAAACAAAAAATGCTGTTCAACCGCTATTTCCCCAAATTAAAATTTCATTCCATATATTGGAGGAGGAACTTCTGGGCACGATCTTTTTCCTCATAGTTCTTGGTCATTGCCATATTTCGTTTTGGACCAAAAGATAATTCCTTTGTTGCAATCAATGTGCCCATGGCCCAAGGTACCCCATTCAAACGTGAAAGCATCCCCACTTCAGGCCATGCCCAACATCTAGATGTACGTATTCCAACTAGCACCTTGATAGATGCTCATTTAACAACCTGGTTCAGAAGATCCTTCGACCAGCGTCCCCAAACTCCTGTCCAACGATTGTCTCTACTTCCGAGACCTCCTATGCCTCTTCCTAAACACTCGAGCTATTACTTTCTCTGAAAATCAAGCGACTTATTCTAAATTGAAAGAATCCAATCTTTAACGTAAAGATTCTCCCAGGAGGACCTTTTGTAGGTACGTCATAGTACGCTTTTAATTCGAAAATGTAGTTCCGACTTCATTTTAAAATGTATTCCATCATTTTAATTAGATTCAAAATAACGCTCATAAAACGTTTTTATTTGAAATCAAATCGAACAAGTCGCTTGTGAACAAATATTCCCCACCTTCTTCCTGCCTGCTGTAAATGCGACGCATAAGAATCAGGTATGGCCTTGTATGCCTGCAATGGCGAGTTGACTCATTGCAAGTATGCAAAGACGCCTCAGTTACTTCTAGCCTTGTAAACTGTAGAGATGTTTGTAACGCCTGCGTGCTGAAAATGGGGTCTATTAAACCCTTCTTACTTTTCTATATATATATAATATATATATATATATATATATAATATAATTATATATATATATATGATATATATATATACTATATATAATATATATATAATATTATATATTTATTCATATGAATATAACTATATATTATATATATATATTATAGTAATATATATACATATAATATATAGTAGTATATAATATATATATTATATATATATATTATATATATATATAATATATATAATATCACCCTTGCCTATCTGCCGATATATACATACTATAATAACTATTCTTGTGATACTTGCCTCAGTTTAGCCTGGCTTGAAAAATATATAACAGATTTATTTTGAAATTAAAAATCAACCACCCACTCACCCTATCTATCTATATTATATATATATCTGATATCATATTATATATATATATATATATATATCTATTACTATAATTCATATTTATATATAATATATATATATATATATATATAATATATATTTACATACCTAAAGAATATAGTTATATATTTATAATTATATTTATGCCGGTATGTTTGCATTTACAATTTTACAATAAAATATAAAAAAAACTTATTGTTTAATTGACGGGATCAGTTTCGCAGTGAAGCGAAGAATAAAGCGTTTGTATTTATGGCATTTATTAATGACCTTTAGAGGTATGTTCAAACCTCATGTATTATTCCTTTTTTACGATTTGTATAATTAATATGTATCCTTCTCCCATAAAAAATTGTGTCTATTAATTAATCAAAGCATTGAAACATGAAGCATGATTAAAATTAATATAATTAGATGTAATAAGATATTAATAACTATTGTCATTAAAGTATTATTAAAATTCGATCATGTTGAAGGCTTGCAACCTCCAACATTATATATGTATTATGACCAATTATGATTGACTAATTAACAATTATGTATCCATTTAATTAAATATCCATTATTTTATTATGATATTTTATTAACGCAGGAGATTTGTGATTGTCCCACGGTTGTGTCTTTTCGATGTTCTTTTCTATGTTTTTATATTGGATTGGTGTCTTTTTGTGCTTTAGAAGTCCCCTATTTTTGACGCGGGGCGAGCTCGGTGGCCAGAAGTAAAATTCTAGTATCAGAAGTCTTTTCTTAAATGAACCTTCTGAGTGCAAGTGGTGATTCAAGAAAGGAATTAGTCCTCGACTTCTAATTTACACTACATATATATATAATATATATCATATATATATATTATATATACTATATATATTATATATATAGTAATATATATATATAATAATAATATATATATATATATATATATATATATTAATATATATATATATATATATGACCTTATGAGTTTCAGCTAGTGCATATAAATACGCCTTCGTATTTTTTTAACTTTCTGTTCATACTAATTTGTTAGCTATACTCGATAAGTGGTACTACGCAATTAATTAAGATGCCGATGAGAAAGATACCGATATGTGAAAGCATTAAAAAATTTATTAATAAAGCAAGCAAAAACCTCATTTCTTCGGGAGGAAAACGGGATTTTAGGGCTAATACGTGAAAGAATTCAAGGTAGGGTAAAAAATTAATTAGTAAATACAATTTCATATAAAATAATACCTAATCATAATTGTTTTTTTTTTTTTAATATATCATGATGTAAGTTCGTGTTTTATTTGTTTTAAATAATTTAGATCACGATAATGATACATAAGCTAAAATCAATATTGATAAACCTGAACTATATAGAGGGATCAAATAGTTTAAAATAGACTAGCGAACTACTAATCCTGATATGACTCGTTACGTTTATAGACTAGATAATGACTTAAACAATTAACCAATAATACCTAGATATCATATCGTGATAATCGACGAAACTCAAGTATAAAATTTCGATTAATATCCTTATTATATATGAATTGAATAAAGCTGAAAGGAAGCTTTTGATTCCTAAGTTACTAATTCCATTAGTACCTCCCATGCCCTTCATATGCCTCCTCTTCCTTCCAATCTATATTAGGCCAGAGCCTTTTGGTATCGATCCGTTTCATCCTTTAGCCCAATTAATATTATGTTCCTCAAGACATTCCCAGTTAGCAAGTTTGCCTCTACCCTCTTTCTCTCTTCCTCTGCTATTAATGACTGCCCTATACCTGAACATCTCTGAATACTATGTCCTTCTCCTACTGGTGTGGACCAGAACTCCATCTCACTCAGAATCTATATTATAATTTATTACAGCGTACATTCTCAAGAACGACGAATTCATGCCGCATTTATATGAGTAGTGCACCGTGCGAGAACCATCGGTTCTGACCTCTTTCTCATTTTCTCAGACATTATGCGATCAACATAAAATATGGACACGAGTTCGGACAATTATCCCACAGATTAACACATATTTCTTTACTCTATCGATCGTCGGATGAATTCCACTACCAACATAATTCTCCAACGTAAAACAACAACTTCAAAAGGTATAGGTCGAATCCTATATGAAAATTTGCGACGCCAGATTTACTTCGTGTCTACTTTGTGATTCTCTTGGCAGATAGAACGTAAATTAAGAATTTTAAACGAAGCTTCCTATCAGATATAAAGCAAGCTATGATCGAGCTGGTAGGGTTAGGTTCCTCCCTAACTTGAATGGGGTTAGAGGTAGCGGGTTCACAGCATCCAGCCATAGTCAATCCCTGGAAGCTGTCCTAGTGTCAGAGGCAATAAGGTTAAAAGTTTATCACTAAGCTTCATTTGGTATGCATTATTTTCATGCCACCTCTGGCTCCGCGAACTTATCTTAGTGCCCCATCCGTTCCACTGTGGCAGGCCAACCTCTGACTGGCCATACTAATAGCGTCGGAGATACCCACACGAAGCAATCTAGTATCTTTTCGTGAAGTAACAGAAGGAGTGGCGTAATTATCGCAGAAGAATGAAATATCGCTGTAAGGTGTGGGGGTGCTACATGAAAACGCACTCCCGGACGGAACCCAACCATTATCCAAAACCTCAAATGCGCGTCGAAGAGACAGAACAGAAATGTTACCCTGATGATAGATATGGAAAGCAACACACGGGGGCAGTATACAAAGTACGGAATAATAAGGTGCGATAAATTGCATCAGCTCCGCAGGCAAGAGAATGAGAATCAACAAACGCATGAAAAGAATTGAACAAGTCCTCACAAAGGTGAATGAGTGGTGCCAAACAACCTCCCTGCCGAGAGAGGCCCTGAATTCGCGTGGTGAAATAGTAGTCTGTGCTTTAGTAGGATGTATATGGAAGCTTAATGATTTAAAGGGATGAGATGTAAGAATGAACGTGAAGTTGTGATTCTGATGAGTGACATTGTATACACAGTAAGCTAATTGGATGGTATGTTTGTCACTTATTATGTATGCTTGATAATAGATATATAAAAGGATGAACATTAGTAATTCTAATAATAGGTTAATTTTAAGTGTTGAAAGGTCGAGATATGTGTGTTATATGTAACATATGGTACCATCTTATAATTACAATAGAATAATTGGTAAGATATATATAGGAATATTGAGGAGTATTATAGCGTACTTTCTTGATTGATGGTCAATAGTATATAGTGAAGTTAGGAGTTACATTACAGATTATAATGTTATGTAATAATTATGTTGGGCAATCTATAGAATATAATTGTAGATTGATGGATACTACATATATAATGAGACTGTATCAGAATAAGATAAGAGATGAGTATTTATAATATCTATGAAACGGTTTTATACAAACCTAAACTTGTCCAATTGGAATCGCGTCCGTACGTTAATAAGACAAGAAAATATGAAAAAGAAACTGGCCAATAGGATATTAATGTACCAGAGGAGGTGGGGTGTAGATGAAGATTACTCCTCTAAAGTGCAAATATAGGGTGAAAGGATCACCATGTGAGTCCAGAGGTTGTACCCACAGATAGTCTGTGAGTAATACCTCTTCTATTCCAACCGGAGCGAACCGTACAAAACAACAGTAATAACGTAAACCTAATACCTAACCAATTCAAAAGTTATTGTACTCAGAATAGTATTAATCGGTATTAGGTAATGATAGAGAGTAGAGTATCGTGAAAGTGAAGAAAGTATGAAGAGACTTGATTAGTATTTTGTGAGTTGGCCTGAAGGAAATGTTGAGAGTTATGTCATGGAGTAGTGTATGAAAATCAGGTATGAGAGTAGAAGACGTAGGTATGGTAAAGGTTGGTATTTTCGGGATTCATTGTTAATTTAATAGTATAAAAATTAAAAGTTATGAGTTAGGAGGTTAAGCTTGGGAAGGTAGAGAAGAATTAAATAAGGAAGAAAGGAAGTAGAGGAAATAGAAGATTTAAAGGTGTTCTAGACCTGAACAAATAGATGAGTCAATTAAGGCAATAAGTATTATTTTAATAATGTATGGAACTATAAATATAAGGGAAATGAATTACAGTTAGAATGTGATAACAAAGATGGAAAAAACTAACTTGATAAAACCTAACGATAATCTGGCACACAGAATGAAAGGAACTCCTATTAGTTGATTATATATAAAGTGCAATAAAGGAGATAGTATATGTGGATTGTGCTATAATAAAGTAGTGTGATAATAGAATATATACCCTAACCACTATAGTGATGTAAAAAATAGGGAATAAGGATATGAAGAGGCTTAAAAATGAGATAATTAGAATACGACCGTAATAATAAAAGTTCAAAGAGGCGTGGTATTTGAATAGTAGCTAATAAAAGCATTAAATGTATGAAAACAAAAATATTATATTTCTAAGAAGAAAAAGATGTTGAAGTATGGTATAATGATTAAAAATAATAGGAAAAAAAATTATTTAAGACAAAAAAATGTATTAAGACAAAATACGTTAGGAAGAAAATGTAGTAAAAATCAGTAAGAGGGTATATATATAAATGATACAATAGCTTTGGATACTCACCGCACGAGTTGCCGATCAACTACCGACGATTATTCAATCAAGACTCATGGTGATTTGAAGGGGACAATGTATACAAAGGAATAGAGGAAAGCTTAATTCTTGGATAAGGAATGGCGACGGGTGACTACAGAATTAAAGAATAATACAGAAAAGTGAGATTGTAAGAAGGATAAAATATTAATATGAGATGAGAAGTATCGATCATCTTTTTCGATAAAAAATCTTACTAGAAGATGCTATCTGCTAAATCTATAGTCAGAGAACCCGTGATCCTACAAGACTCGAGTCCGCTACTATGAATTGCACTCGACTTGCAGAGCACTTTCCTCCATGCAACCATAGACGTAATCAGATAAAATGCCACGTTAGTCGACTTCCTTAAGATCAGCTCTATAGCTTTGGATCGACAATGACGCATCGTATACGACGGGCAGATAAGCTCCATCAGCTAAAGACTGTTTCCCATAGAACAAAAGTCTGCGAATACTTACTCATACAGAAACAGCGGACGTTGACATAGAACGGCCGAAGAGACGGACGACCATGGGGAAAGCGGCGACTTAACAGAAAAATTTGCGTCGCGTGTGCCGCCCGCATCAATAAAACACATAGTGTCTTGACTTGCCGTGCAAAGAAGAATTAATGTAGAGTATCTATGCTACACTCTCGGTTGGGAATTAAGGCTTAAATGTTGGAAGATTGAGGCTAATGAACTATAGCAAAAGCAGTAGATGAAATTACTGGATATGTTAAATGGATAGAAGAATAGTACAAGAAAGGAGGTGGAGTTGAACTTTGAAATTGAAATGGATTTGGCAAGTTGCTGTAACAAACACGTTTATGGAAGTGAATATATGAAGTTTCCTAGATTAATAAGATTAAGGAAAGAGAGAGCCAATGATAAATGAAATAAGAATAACTAATTTTATAAAGATAGAAATAAAGGTGGTGGATGAAATGAGAAGTGAACTGTTAATGAACTAAGAGGGAAATTAGATTTAATTGAAAGTTGAATATGTAGGGATAATGGAATAAATAAATGCTTATAATATGAGATGAATTGTAATTTTGACGTATATGTAAAATGAGTTTATAAGTACGTTGAATGAATGATAAAGTTGAAGGCAATGATTGGTAGAAGATAACATTAAATGAGAAAAGTAGCATAATTTTAAGATAAGTGAATAGAAGAATGTAGTGATGGTTATAATATACTGAATTAATCAAATATAATTTAGAATATACAATTGAACAAGAATAATAGATGTAGAAAATGCAGAGAAGAAAGAAGATAATGAATAAATTCTTAATTTATGATATTTTATGACTAGTACTTAGACAACAAGGCTGATATATATATATAGTAATAAAGGTATTAATAGGAAGCAAATTAATAGGAATATCTATGGCAGGTGTTAGTTAGAATATTAATAATTAATGATGTATGTAAATGGTTAGAAGATCTTTAATAACTGAATGATATCAAAATAAGTATGTTATTTAAAACCGGTTTATAAGCGATAGCGTATGTGGTAAGATTAAATTAAATGCGAAGTCGATTAATGTTATTAGGATTTTAAATTATTTATTATAGAAGTGGACGCGTATGAGCAATGGGATGTTAAGTTATAATATTATGTCTCCATTGGTTTATTTAATTTATGTAATGAATTAGGGGTTATGAAGATAATAGAATTAGATGGGATGGATCTGATAAGAAGGTCTGACAGAAGGGAATAATAGGCTGTTTAGAAGTATGATTACGAAGATATTAGGATAATGGAGAGTATGAAGTCAGGTAGGTGCCTGAACGTCCTTTTATATGTATTAAATATTGACGGTAAATTGAGTTTGAGTATCAGTATGCCTTAAGGTGAATCTGATGGTAAGAGTGTTATGATTGAATGAGATTGGATGTAAGAGAGGAGTATTACTGAGTAACAGGGTGTGCTGTAAAGAAGAGATAAAGGATTTGAATTACGTAAATTGCTAAATAAGACAGATGAAAGTGGATGATATGAGCTAGTAGTAAGGTTAGTAGAAGATAGAAGAGAGTTCATGGCGGAGAATATACATATAAAGATGGGTGTGAAGACATGTTAGACGGATAATAGACCTGTTGAATTAAGTAACTTAATGCGGTAACAGGTATTACTTAGCTTTAAAATAAATATATTTAGCGACTTATGAAAGGTGAATGGTAAATGATTAAAAAGGGAACTGGGAAGAAGAAGAACTGAATGCCCAGAATGTAAAAAGTAAGGAAAGATTGATGATGAATGGTAGGAAAGGTGTTATGCTGGTGCAATTAAATCCTTAGGGTGTAAGATATTAATAAATCCAACACAAGTCAATAATTTAAATAACTAGCTTGTTATTTATCATGAGGGTATTAGTATATGATATACCTAGGTATGCCTATATTTGTTGCTGGACATATGTATAGTGTGCTAGCACTCTTGTAGGCTCTGGATCTAAGAATTAAGAAAATGACACTAGAAATATCCTCGTTTCTAACAACTAAGCGGACTAACAATATTATGTTTATATATATCTATGCAGAAACAGCCATTGGAGTAAGTAGAATCGGGAGAATCATAGGTAAATAAAATTCGCAGAATTGATAAGAGATTAAAGAAATCTAGATATCATAAAATGACATACGATCACTTAATAGTTTATGTCTATAAATAATGAATATCTCACTCTAAACGCGACGGGGTAGAAAAGTATTAAAAAAAATTGGTGGATGGAAATAGGAAATAGTCACGAATTTTAGGGGTAGTATTAGGATAAGTCAAGTGGTCAATGTAACACGTGATCCTCGAGAGAAAACGTATCGAGATCCACTCATTAGAGCATATGATGTAGGTAAAACATAAAATGGTCATGCAGACCACAAGAGCATAAATCTATTGATAAGGTTCTGAACATGTCCAAATTAGCGTTTAAGTCGATAATAGATTAAGCATTGGGGCACGTGATGAGCAATACTCGCCACTAGGGAATAACGGTAATCAGGTCATAAGTGAAGAAGAAACAGTAATGAAGTCACACAATACATCGCGATATGATTCAGTAAAAAGAACATTGCCATCGAACTCAAAAAACTGAACCGGACGAGGCATAGATAACATAAGAGATAATATTAGGAACAGGGAGGCTGTACGAACAGAAAGAAACCGGCAATACCAGCGAGAAGAGGTACGGAGCTTTGATAAATTCAGGTGCAGAAAACGAGTCGCCTTCGTTGTAGGCAGAGATGAGTGGCTCGTAACCCATGGGAATGCGACACCGGACAAGAATAAAAAAGGTAGTGAAATAGACCCAACGGGAAATGACCAGGCAGGGGATGGATAGAATTGTGGGCATGTGAAGAACATCCTACATCAGGAACGCAGAAAAGATACCCCATTAGCGAGGGACATAGAGATCTAGAGCTCCTCATTGACCTCACCGCACTGACTATAGTTCATCAGATCGTATAAGAGACGCAGGTGGCTATATATGATAAGAAGCGAGAAAGGGGAGAAAAAGCCCGGGAGAGACTATAATCTAGCATTGGACGACTCTGCGGTGCAGAATGGGGTAGTCTTTCTAGCTGACTTTCTGAAGTTGCGCGAGAATCCCCGATATAGACCTATACAGCCCCACACCTCAGCGCCAGCGATCGCATACCAACATTAGTCTAGTACTCTCAGACGATTGTTATCGCAGCGAAGACGAGGTTATAAGGTGCGTGCAAACGAAGGAGAGGATGTAGGAATAATACGAGAATATATGGGAATACACCGAAGATAAATTCAGCACATGATCTAGCTTCAGTACCAGATTGGATCATTGAGAAATAAGTGACAGTAAGCCAAATTTCATAAATGAATAAGAAAAGTGTGAAAGTGCGTATAAATGATACAAGTGATGAGGGATAAGTGCGAATAAACAGGTTGGGGCCAAAGCCGCGCTTGTATGGACTTGAGACAACTGACTTGAGGAATGATGGTGTGTCGACGTTTTCTAGGTGAGTAGAAAAGAACAATAGTAAATACAATATATACAAATAAGCGATAACGAAAACCAGACAGTGGAAAATATAGAATAGTAACGGTGGTCTAAAAAAGCAAAAAACAGGAAAATGATTATATATAATATAAAATATTATTTATATATAACATGAAAAGTAAGTTTTCTTCAATTTTAGTAATATAAGCAAGCTCTGGCCCCGTGTCACACACACCACACACACACCGAAACCAGTGATGAAATATTTCCATGTAATTAATTGAACATCCTTTAGTGAGCTGAAAACTCTCCAGATCTTAACAGATTAAAAGTTTGTAGTCTATTTGTATACAAAAATTTAGAGTAGCGGCTTTTGAAGTAGTAGGCGGCTTTCATAGGTAACATCTAATAAATTTAAAGTTTTTAACCCTCAAAGAATCTTTTCAACTTAAAAATTCATGAGCTTCAAAAAAATTTGCAATGCATCTCAGAAGTTTCTCATAAGTGCGAATGAGGATAATAAATATATGAATAAAAAATAAAAAAAATATATATAGTATATGTATAAAACTAATATTATTTTTGTTAGTTCGAGGAAAGTTTTGGACTTAAAAATAATTAATCAAAGCAATTTAGGATTTGTATTAATAGAAATATATAATGTAAATAACTGAATCTCTGAAGTCGGACACGTTGTAAACAGATGGAAAAGAAGAAATTATAAGAGTCAGGGAAGGGATTGAAAACTAATTGAAGAAAGGAGCAAAGGAAATCGAAATGTACCGAAGCGAAAGCAACTAATTTCAGATGACTGACAAATAAAACACCTGCAGTAAACTAAGAGATAAATAAAGAGAGAGGAGTCATTAAGACTTTATTAGTATGGAATATTATATTAGGGTAATCAAGAAGGAGAAATTATATTTAGAAAGCTGATGAAAGAATAAAGAAATAAAATTTAATTGAAAAACTGATAGAAAACTGTTAATAGATAAAGTAAATAAATGTATAGTTGTATCGAATAATTGAATAACAAACCTGAATAAGCAAATTAAAATCAAAATAGATAATAAAATAATATAGGTTATATTGAACAATCAATTCAAACGAAGCGTAGTAAATAATAGAGCTAAGTGATTAAGCAATGCTCGAGATACTCAAGGTTTTTATCGAAGAGTAGATTTAAGAACAAAAAAAAAAAACAAAGAAAGATGAATAATGTTGTCATTAATTACTTTCCAAATGTTCCTTCAGATAAAGTTCATTTTCAATACTTTTGGGAAAACAAGAAAGAAAAAGAATACGTACAATAGTGAATATAAATATTTAAATGAATATAATGATGGGATATACATAGGGTTATGAGAAATTTAAATAACTATAGATGCATTGGAACTTAATAACACTACTTTAGTCGAATTATAAAGTCAATAATAAATAAGGATGAGACATAAATTTTCCAGATAGATAGTACATAATCACAATCCTATAAAGAGATAGGCATATATATAGAATATTTAAATGAAAGGTTGGAATATTTTTGCAAGAGAACTGAAAATTTCCTGCTTCATATAAGAATTACTTTTTACAGGATAAAATCCCATTGTTTATAGTATTATTCGGGCAATAACACAGTATTGATATATTGTGAAAATAACAATTTTAATCTTAAGAGTAATATATTAATAGTGAAATGATAAGTGATCTCCCTACGGGGATTAGCCCAAATTGTCGGTATGGAAAATGGTCGACAGGGAAAATGGTCGACACTGCAGCAAAAAAAATTCCCTACAGCCCACCGCAGGGATTAGGTTGGGTTAGGTTAGGTTAGGTTAGGTTAGGTTAGGTTAGGTTAAGTTATGCTGAATTCATTAGAGAAACCCTAAAAAATAGATTTTTTTTTTCAAAAATGTCCATCATTTGACCTGTCGATCATTTCCCCCTGTCAATCATTTTAGGACTAGTTTCCTCCCTACTTAAATCATGGGAACTAGAATAAAGTCATGATGATTTCTATTAAAGAAGAAGAAGAAAAGATGTGCTATATTTTGGAGTTTAGAGAGCCGGAGAATTTAAGATAGTCAGTAGAGTTAGGAGGTAGATATGCAAAATAGATAAGTGCATCAGTAGTAGTAGGTAGATATGCAGAATAGATAAGTGCATTCGTAGATTGCTAAGATAGTAAAAACAATAAGGAAGAAATTTCTGAAGATTACATATCGGCAACAAAAGAGCCGACAATCATCCGCCAATCTTTATCAACTCCTCCAGTCTTTCCCTGTCAATTCATCGACAGCAATTCACAGATGATATTTTCAATAGAACAAATCACTAACATAAGCAATAAAAAAAAAAACAATTCAATGAAAATACTTAAAACATTTCGCAGATTTATATAATTCAGAGAAAATATAGACAACAATCCGCAGATTTACACAATTTACCGAAACAGAGGTTAAGAGCTATGGCACACATAAATTCTGTAATACTAGCTGTAACAGTGTTCTTTAGGTTGTTTCTCATTTATCTGCCAATAAGAATAAAATATATATATATATATATATATATATATATATATATATATATATATATATATATATATATATATATATATATATATATATATATATATATATATATATATATATATATATATATATATATATATATATATAATGAATAATAAAACCAATGCTCTAAACATGATGTAATTAAAAATTTTTTCTTAAAATAGTTTTCTTTATTAAATCCTCGAAAATTAAAATAGTAAACAAGTAGACAAATTACAGGGATGGAATCTCTTTAAAATTCAATAGCATAAACACCCCCAATATACAGAGCCACATTTAACATCTGGCTTCTTTGAACTTAAATACAGAACTTTCTTTATAATTAAACATTTAATTCTAACCTATACCCTTCGTCCTTAATTAATATACATACAACTTAATAAAAAGATTTCTTAATAAAATATATTCACCGATTGAACCCCCTATGCTACCTTCTAAACAACCTTTTTATATTAAAATACCTTTTCACGACCATCATTATACTAAAATTAAACAAGAAATCACAAAACTTTTATCAAATTCTTATCCTCAACTAAAACCTATTTTTCTTTTCACACCTAACTACTCCATAGGTTCCTTACTAAATCATAAAGATCCCTTACCTGCTCCTCTGCGCTTGTCCGTCGTATATAAATATTCATGTCAAGACACCT
>JABUQX010082952.1:0-15800 GCA_015478945.1 Trachelipus rathkii | reverse complement strand
CCACCAGACTTGTAAAACCAACCCTTTAACATAGCAATAACAGAATCCACCCAACAATACAAAGCATTACATCCGTCCGTCCCCCACTAAAAAAATCCTACCGCCTCTCCTAACTTGGGCAACCCTACTGACCTAAGAGACACAACAAAGCACAGAACTGAGCAAACTAAACCAAACGACGCACAAAAAAGGAGAGAATTCCATAACATGATGGCACTCTAACACAACAACCACCACACGGAAGAGAAACCCAAGACTCTACTTACCCTATAGACACGGGGGTCACACCTGATATGATAGGGGCACCACATTCTTCACCCTCCCAAAAACTCAAACATCCCACACCCATGCCACATGCCCTCTCTAACCCCATTCCACTAACAGACCTTCAACATACCCTTTTCCCTATATTAATTGTTACCCTGTTGCCTCCTAGCAGTTGGTTCATTACTAACGGGGCAGCAAATATATGTTAATTACCCAAATTTTTTTATTCTTTGATAAACCAATATTTAACCTATACACTATTCTATAATCTATCGGTCACTTGAAAACCTTAGAGAACAAAATCTCAACATTTCCCATATCTCATCGCGCCACCCAAAATATAACCTCAACCAGATTAATTCTAAACGCATTTCAAAGTTACATTTTAATACTATCCCTACTACCCTATAATCCACTTACAACGGAAAATAAAACGCAGCCCAATTATGACGTTTCCCAGAGCCCGACTCCACTAACATGAGGATTAATATTAATATTTTTAGTGAAAATAATACTCAAAAATAAACTCAAAATGCTCAGTTTAAAAAAAACAGAACTTCAGAAATATTGGTTTTTACCACCGTTTTTGATGGGAGAGATGAAATGTGTATAATTATATACTCACACCTAAAACTAAGTTACAACGTGAACATGGACAGTTCACCTAATACTAGACAAATACCAAAATATTTCCTAACATAACTCAATTTTTTTTATTTAAATCCCTAAAATTACAATTAGGACGCCAATTAAGTTAAAGCATTGCTTGATAGTGGTTGGAAAGCACGAACAAAAACAAGCTGTTTTTTTCTGCCAAAAAACGTTTGTACTTTTTTTTCATTGAAAAAAAACACAGCCTGAAAAAAACCGAAGTAAAAATGTTGATTTTTCAGTTTTTTTATTCAAAAAACGTGTGAAGACATTTACATAGTTTGACTAATTCTCTATTATAATATATAGCAAAGTATTGCTCTAAATGTTGCAAGCATTTTTCGGTTCCCATAATTATCAAGTGAAAGCCAACAATGGAGTTGTGATCCACAATCCTTTTGAGGTGCTCTCTCCAAGTCGTCCCCATATTTGTGCCCTATTCTAATCGAATCTGAATTATATGATATCATAATATCCTTTGTTATGGCTCATTTAATGTTTACAGTTACTACATGTTATAGCCGTTCAGCACCCATTTTTTCCTCAAATTATATTAATCAAGGCCATTCCCCTAGAAAATAACAACAACTGATGCACAACAGATCGTGTGAGTCGAAATAGTTTACATAGGCAAAACGTAAGCTCAAAGGCACATTTTAAGACTGTCGCAGCTTTTGTTTGTGACGTTGCAAAATTAGTAATTTAGTTTGCTTCTTTATATATTCGTGAACTACGCATATACTGAACAAATTGACCAACGAGAGAGATACTAATCCATAGCTAAGAAAGCAGCTAATGTCTAGAGTTCCTGTTAACCTTCCCCTGCCTCCTTCACACTTCCATATTTCACCCCAAGATACTTCATACACGAGATATCAGACTTATCAGTCATATCAAAAATTAAATGTGGCTGATCAACGCCTCGCCCACCCAAGTACTCCCTCCACAGTTGACAGTATCCAAGCCAAGGTAGTCAGTGAACCTCTATTCACCTCAGGTATAGAGGAGCCCAAAGGAATAAAAAAGTAGGGAAACCCTGTAAACAAATATAATAGGTCTTCCACGATGGTAAATAGAGTTGTGAAACTAGAAATAATGATGTAAAGATGAGGATCTCAAAGTCAGTCAGCCTTGACCTGCGAGTAACAGGTTCGACTGTCTTCAGTATGGGGGAGGGAATCAGAGAAGTCCAATGTTAATTTAGCTTTCAAGAAGGGGGGGACAAGACTGATAAATCTGACTAATTTCTACAAACTCCAGATACCCTATATGGGATTCTTCTTCAAACTTAGAACTTAAAAAGAAACATTCGAGAGTATGTATCCATGGGTGCATGAGTGAGAAAGTGATAGTCGTGGATACTAGTGATAGAGAGACCTTTCACAAGATGTTGTATTGTCAGAAAGGATTGTGCATCTGGCCTACAAATGATATAGGGCATAGAAGTACGTCAGAAGAATTAATAGCAGATTATATGGAGATTGATTCAGAAGATAGCTTTATCCAAGTCACTAATACCCCGACAGCACCCATTAAATTACCATAGAGTTGCAGTCAGGAATGGTGGGAGGCTTAGGTGTACTGAAAGGGTTAGGAATAAAATTGTTTCAGAAATATTAGGTTTTTGGATTGGTGGAGTAATGAAATTTTTACAAGAATAAAAGATCTGTTTGATTTGCAGGCAGATTGTGTCACTTTGGTCGTAAAGCGATGTTGAGTCCTTATTTCGTGGGGAATACCAGTTTGAGAGAACATTTTAGGCAAGAAAACTAGAGTAAAGCCTCAATGTTGGGGTCGTTGTCTGATGAGGCGTAGAGAATCTGATACAAATAAATGAGTAATTGAACTGTAATAGGTGGGCGAGATAAATAAAACAATAGTTGTTACTGTTTAAATAATGATGATGGCAAAAGAAGGAAAAAAGCCCCACGTTCGCCGGTAGATCATAATTCTAAACTTTACCATGTGTCCCCGAAGTACCTCCTCAGGAGAATAAAAAAGATGAAGGGACCTCTGATTAGTGGATAATACCATAAATGAGCAAGTCTAGCCAGCAAATGCTATAATCGCCCCCGGTATTGCCGTTAGATGAAGATTGGTATATGGAGACGTCGCCTTTCTCGAGGAGTGAGTAGTGGAAAGAGTAGAAGAGATTCACTAGTATATACCAGCGATATGGATAAGAAAGAGGACATATATATTATAAGGTTAAGGTTAGGTTAGTGATATAGCGCTTATTGTTTATAAAAAAGCAATTAATTCTAAATCTTTACTATAATAATGACCTGACTTATAAAATTTAATAACTAGTAGATATTTGATAATCAAATTAGATTGTATTACAAAGTATTAATGAATAAATTTGTATTAGTTTATTAATATCCTTAATACAATAAATCATATAGATAGGTAGGGTCATTTTATAACGACCTTAACTGGCACAGAGATCCAGTAATTTAGATGCTGAAAAATTGAAAAAGAATAATGTGAAGGACAGGCATGTCCACATTAAGTAATCCAAGGTATTAGTCATTTATAGTGTGAGGTGATTTATTAAATTTACTCCTTAAGGCAATTTACATATTTTGGATTCCTGGTTACTAATAGTTAGGACTCGGAGTTGAGTTGTCTGCATTCATCAGCTTGTATATACTAGATAACCTGTTGTTGACCAGTAATGTCTAGAAACTCCACAAGAACGATGCAGCTATTAGAATTCATTAATTAACTAATGAGAAATATGGTGATAGTTAGAGTAGAGGAGAAGTTATAAACTTGAGTGACTCAATAGTAATTATATTTTTATGAAAATGATATATACTGGGCTCTCTATGCATAGTTAATAATTGGAAAAGATATAGTATTCCGATATTTATGAGCGATTTATTTATTAGCCAAATTACATCGGATCAATGCTTTAGTATAACTGACTGGGAATAATAGAAGTTTAAAGACCTATAACTGTAATTGATCATGTTGGAACAAAATGTAGAACAAATTAATATAATGAAATGCCCAGCCAGTATGTTCCTTAAAATAAACCCATTTATGAGGTGACTCATGGTGGCAAGAGAAAACCTGTTTGGTGGAATAGAGAGATAAGAGAGAAAATAATGAAAAGCGCAGATGTTTTAAAAATATTCAAGGGTAGTAGGAAGACGATTATGAAAATTATAGGAAAAATAGAAATGAACTTAACAGTCAATAAGAAAGGCAAGAGAGAGGCAGAAATTAATTTAGCAAGGAATAGAATAGAACCTGAAGAAGTTTTTTGTACTTTATAAATTTAAAGTAAGAATAGGACAATTTGGTCCAATTAAAATTGGTATGAAAATTAGTGAGTCAAGATAAGAGTTGGTCAACTTTCTATGGCTTATTTTGCTTCCAGTGTTTACAGAGGAAAGATTAGATAAATAGTTCAGAGACTAATAGTTCGTGTATGCATGGAACAAATAGACTTACAGAATTCTAAATTTAGGTAAAAGAAATTAAAACATAGGAATCATATTATCCAAGTAAAGCTGCGGCCCTGATGGTATATATGGTAGAATCTGAAAAAGGAGGGTATTTAAGCATGCAAAGGGCACGTGTATTGATTTTAAGCCGACCTTATAACATTTGTGATGGTACCAGTCATGACTGGAAAACAGGCATATTTGTGCCTTATTATAAGAAGTATAAGAAAGATTTGGGAAATTATTAGGCCAGTTAGCTTGACATCTCTGGTTGTAAAGGTTCTGAAAAGTTACTGATAAGGTCATATAGAGATAATGAGTTAGAAGAACCAAGGTATGTGTAGATCCCGAGCATGGTTTCAGAAAGGTAAGTCATGTCAGACAAACCTTTTAGAATTTACTGGAGATACATTTACTGACTGCAGTTGTTTTTGGGTGCCAACCCTGATATTTAGACTTTAGTAAAGCGTTTGATAAGGTTCCCGACATAAGGCTGATGAAAAAATATATGCAAGTGTGTATAGGGGAGTGGTACAGTGGGTTGGATTAAAGAGTGGCGAAATAGAAACAGGTGTTACAAACTAAATGGGAATAAATCATCATGAAATAGTGAAGAGTGGTGTCCCACAGGGATCAGTGCTGGGGCCCACTTGTTCTATCATATTATAAATGATTTAGACCAGGGCTTAAATGCAAGGTTCTAAGTTTGCATGTTACTAAAGTGGCCACCTCAGTTAGGAATAGTGAAGGATGCATAAAGATTCAAATGATCTTGATAAACTCTTGGGGGCAGATAATGCAAATGAATTTTAATAGTAAAAAGGAGAGTTAATTTTCACCTAGGTTACTCAAATAAAAATGTGTTTTTAACCCATCTAAAATAGAATGGGGAGTGGCTTGAGTCTGTGGAGCAAAGAAAAAGATTTAGTGTGATTATAAGCATTAATTTGAAAAGTAGCTAATCAATGTTTGGAAAGCTAGAATAAAGCTAATAAGATCGGCGCATGAATTATAATCGCAATGTTGTTTACAAAGAGCAAGGAAGTAATAAGTTAACTTGTATAATAGCTATGTTAGGCCAGTAATAGAGTATTTGCACAAGTTTGGGCCCCTTGATTAAAGAGAAGACTTGAGATATGCTAGAGAGAGTTCAACGTAGAGGCAGCAAGGATGATTCTGGGTTTGAGGTAAGAGCTATGAGGAGAGGCTGAAGAGTTGAATGTTTTCTGTAGAAAGGCGATTCTCAGAGGGGACATGGATACAAGTTACAAAATATTTACATCTATGATAATACTTAGATCCAATAAATTTATCATAGTAGAACATGGACAGGGTGACCAGGGGGCATAATAAGAAAATTAATAAGAAGAAAGATACTGCATCTTGATATAGAAAGCATGCATTCAGTAATAGGTGTTTTAAAATTTGGAATAGTCTGCCAGAGGAGTTGTTGAGTGTGATCGATGCAACATTTAAGGAAACAGTTAGATTCGTTATGGAGGGTTGTATCATATAAGATATTTGACGAAGCCAGAATTGGCGAGTTTTTATTATGCAGTTATTGTTAGATGCATGGTGACCATAACTAGTTAGTAATGCATCATGTGGATGGTTGAGGTATCATATTAGATGATATCATTAGTTGTGACTAAGCCAAATTGGATGGTTTTTAGTTACAATAGAATCACTAGGGTGCTCTGTGGATTTGCATGAGCATGTTGGGTAGTGGGTTGACTGGGCAGTCTCGATAGGGCTCATGTGGCTTTTTACTGTCTCTATATTCCTAATGTCCTAATGTCCTAATGTCAGTAGTGACTGGGGTCTGGTATAATTTTAATTTCAATATTTTTATTATTTCATTTGCAAGTCACTTTTGAGTTTTGTCATTCAGACTCATTCTATTGAAAATTAAATATACATTAATATTAAAAGTTAATGATAAATTACACAATTCCCGTGTTAATGTAAACTAGCCCGATAGTTAAATTAGATGAAGTAGGACCTGACAAACAGCTCTGCAGGCTACACGCTACTGTAGATAAATTGTAACAAAAACAATTGATAAAATATAAGAGAAAGGTAGTTCTGCTATTTTATAAATCATAATATAATATTTGCTTAATTTCAAGTATCCTTATATTTGAAAAATGAAAATATTCAAGTGAATTAAAAATACATTTAATGAAAAAAAACTGAAAAAAACATGAAAAAAACTTTTTTTTTCATGAAAAAAACTGTTTTTTTCCCAACCCTAGTTCTGATAAGTTTTGTTAAGTATACACAGAAAATGTGTTTACTTAACAAAATGCATCACAACCTTACTTATTATTCGAATGTAAAAATAAATAATATATGAAGAAGCTCAATAACTTCTCAATATATGTGGTAATTTTGGCAATTTTTTATTAATAACATGGCATCAGTGCTTCATATCCATTTCAAAACATACAGTAGTTTTAGAAAAGTATCAATTTTTTCAGATTGAAGTTTACTTAATTATTACTACATTTTTTTTTGTGAAACCTGAAGGGCAATTGTTTACATTAAGGGCCCTTATTACGATTTTCAAAATTTTTGCAGAATAAACTGCAAATGCATTAAAATGAAGAATAAAAATGAGAATGCCTATAACATTTAATGCATAACAAATTTTCCAATTTTTGTTCACCTATTTCACATCTAGATTTCATTTGTAAGCTGTAAGTAATAACGAATGATGCACCAATACCATGGTATCAGTCAATTTTTTATATATCAGTATCAGAATCAGCAATTTTGTGATTAGTAGTATCAGTAAAATTTTGTGTATACTAAACATTTTGAGTCTTTAAATTGATTTTGCTAATATATATATATATATATATATATATAACGTATGATAAATCTAAGGTAGAGATATATAAATAAATATATAATATATATATATATAAATTATATATTAATATATATATATATATTATATATATATAGATATATATAAGCATCTGCGGAGTGACTGGCCCACCTTTTAGGGGGTGATTCGTCACTCTAAATAAAATATAAATTTTTTTTTTTTTTTGCTCATTTACAGTAAAGTAGAACAAGAATTTTTATGTGATTATCTTAATTTAGAGAGTTTTTATATTCTTAAAAACCATTACTTTTTCTATTTTCTGCAATTACTATGATTTTTGAAAAATGAAGTTTAGTTAAACTTTGTTGATAAAAGAAAAATTGTGGATGGATTTTAATTATTTTTTTAGTGTATACACTTGAATACAGTTAGCTTTAAACCGGTAAAGTAAATTTTTGTTCCAAACAGTTAGAGGTATACCAGAATTCCGGTCTGGCCGGACCCCACTGTAAAAATGATGATGGACGGGAATCGACACACCATTGGTATTCTTATTTTATGTATTATTGATTGAATTTTTATTAGCATAGCTAATTTTAATATAATAAAGTTACTTATATAAGTAAAAATTAAAATAAAAGTGAAATTTATATGAAAAGATATGTATCTCACTGAATTGTACAAGCTGTAAAATGGGCTCGGCCACCAACATTTATTCTTATTTTATTGTATCTTTATTGAATATAATATATATATAGATATATATATTATATATATATATATTATATATATATATATATACGTCGGCGGTAGTGACCGGGGCAGCCTCTTAGAGGGGTGATTCGGGCCCACTCTAAATAAAATAAAAAATAATAATAAAAGTTTTTTTTTTTTTTTCGCTCATTTTATAGGCCACGCGTAGTACTACAATTTATTAGATCATATTGAATTCTAGAAGTTTTAATTTTAAAAATGTTAAAATTAGGTACAACATTCCTCTAGACAACTTCACCTTTGAGCAATGTGATTTTTTTAACTTCGTGTATAAAATGAAAAATTGTGATCGATTTAATTATTTTTCAGTGGATACACTCGAGTTATGTTAGCTTTAAACAATGGCAAAGTAAATTTTTAGATCCAAGCAGTTTAGTGGCAAAAAAACGCGGGCCTAACTGGGCGCGCATTTCACCCCGCCGTAAAAATATGGGCGGTGGCTCGGACCACCGCGTTTTTCGTTTTTACGTATATTATTGACATTTTTATTACGTATAATTAATTTAAATTAATAAAAAGTTATTTATATAGTGAAATTTTTTTAAAAAATGAAATTTTAATAAAAAAAACGGAGTCAAGAAAAGTGTCAAAATTTAGCGGAGAGGGTGTGAATCGAGCCACCTTATTGTATATTGTATTTTTATTTCATTATTGACATTTTTATTACTATAATTAATAAGAAATATGATAAAAAGTATGATATTAAGTAAAAATTAAAAATAGAAATTGAAATATAACGTTAAAGACGAATTTAAACAGATGGTCCGAGTCAACCCCTCCATGGTTGGTTCCGCTTCACCCGGCCACGGGTCGGGTGACTCGGCGTTTTCCAAACTTTAATAAAAACTTTTATTATAGAATTACATATTATTTTTTTTTGTGTGCTTATCCCCGACTATAGGGCCGTGATTACAAAAAAAAAAATTTCAAAAAGTGCATTATAAGGGAGAGTCGGGAGACCAAGTTATACCTAAAGTGCGTCCGCGTCACCCCGCCCGACGCATATATATATATATATATATATATATATATATAATATATATATATATTATATATATAATATATATATATAATATATATATATATATATATAGGTAAAGCTGTAGACAGAGACCCACACATTTTGACTCCAAAAGTTGCTTTCACGAATCAACCCCCAAAAATATTCTCCAATCGTGTTTTTGTTATATGATCCTTGATAGCAGTGTTCAAAGTCTAGAATATCCTTATGATATAGCTCGCCATGCTCCCATGTTCTCCTTAAATTTAGTAAAATGAGCATTAAAGATTTTTGCGTAGTTTCTGACCAAGGGCTTATCAAGCTCCCTCAGTTTTCGGCCTTGTGATTCCCAAGGAAGCCACAAACCATTGCAACAAAGCTCTTCCAAGCTGCTTTTTCTGTTCTAGTCAGCTTCTTCTGGAATTCCTAGCACTCCATGATCTTTTTTATTTATGGTCCGACGAAGACACTGGCTTTGACCTTTTTCACCAGACAGCTTAAAAGGAATTAGTTTTGCAAGTAGATGAAGGCAGAAAATTCCTTATCTAAAGCTGTGAAAAACTTTCATAAGGCCTAATTTTATGTGAAGTGGAGAAAAAAATATTTTCTGGGGGTCCAACAGAGGCTCGTATTTGACATTGTTCCTCCCTATACTGATCTCAGTCTGCTGCGGCCAATACCACCTTTGTTAGTCTTCTGCAGAGGCCTTGCTGTCCCAGAGATAAAGGTAACATGGAAACTTGTTAAAGCTGCCTTGGAGACCCATCGCTCGTGTTCACCAGTGACTCGCTGGAGTTGACTGGAGTTGCCGTTTTATAAATAATGATTAAAAAGAGCATTTGAGTATATATATATATAGTATATATATATATATATATATATATATATATATATAATAATAAATTAATATACTGGTTTTAAATTTATACATAGAAAGGATATTATAGAATATATCTATTTTTATTTTTTTTGTTTTTTTTTTTTTTTCCCCAGGATTCCAGTTTCCAGTTTCCAGCTGCGCAAGCGTCTTTCTCCAGACATCCTCTCCTGCACTATTCCTCTTCTCTTTAGCACTCATTTTTGGTAGCTACATCTTCCAGAGAGTTGCACAGCTGACCATCTCTCCGTCTCTTTCCCCTTTGGTTCTTCTTTGATACCTCTGAGTTCACTGTTACCCATCTTACATTTATCTAGCATTTCGCCTACGGCTCTCAATATACTCCCTAGATGCCCCATCTACTCTCTAAGTCTCCCCATAACATCCATCTTCAGTATTTACATTCTATCTTATCACCCTACCTAAACTCCCTAAACTGTAATAAGACTTTTTTCTAAACCTGTGAAAGTTATATGTTTATCATTCTCCAATCTTTCTCTACTAACTTTTTCAGGGTATAAAAATGTTTCAATTTTTCCACTTCCTAACGTGAACCAAATCTTTTCTTACCTACCACTCTTTCTTGCCTTAATCGTTTTTTTATTAACCTTTCCTATGTTTACAGTACCTTAATTTCTCCTCAATTTACAATCTGAACTGTCACCTTTCCTTTAAAAACATTGATAGTTTCCCTACAAATATTCCTATTAATCACCTCCCTGTGAAGTGTGAAGTAAGTACTGATGTTCTAATTGAATGTATAGTAGACGTACCGTATATTACATATTATCCCATTTGAAGTATGCTCCATGCAAGGCTACACAGCGACCCCTGCGTTCCTTTCATTGTTCGAAGCAGTATTGAAAGTCAGTATCTGTGAGGATGTGAGGTTCGGTGGTTACAGCCCTCTGTATGTTTTCCACAGTCCCACCAAATTTTTTTCCCCTAATTCTTTGATTTTTGGAGGAAAAAAAAAAGTTCACCGAGGGGGGGCTAAATCATGTGACACTGTACACAAGATGTGGCAAGTGTGGAATTTTGTCAGAGAAACTATGATGGAGAGCCATATGACTGCGTACGCGTTTCGTGGGTTGAAGCACAGCAATTGATGCATGTCCCTCGAATCGTTGTGGACCCATCAGTAAGTCTCATTAGATGTTTCATGATAGACGACGTATTAACTGTTATTCTGGAAGTTAAAAATACGGAACGACTGCGAAAATACGATAACCACGTTGGAGAGAGACGGAGAGATAGAGGAGAGAGGAGAGAGTGGAAGAGAGCAGAGAGAAGAGAGAGAGAGATGGAAAGAGAGAAGAGAGAGAGAGACTGAGCATGAGAGAGATGGGAGAGAGATGAGGAGAGAGACGAGAGTTATTTAGAATATCAAAGCGTGCGCACGATCTTCCATTCAAGGTTTCGATAGTCTAGCACTCGCAAGAGAGCACCGAATGCCGAAGACTGAAAAGCAAGTAGTCAGAGAGAGAAAAAAGACCCGATCGCCACACTAATCAGAGAAAAGATTAAGAATTGAGACAGTTTCAACATTTCATGTTTTAAAGAAAAACTTTAAAGAAGAGAATGGACGTTTAACGATGGAACAATAGTTTTTAAGTGAGGGGGGGCCCTATTTCTCGGCACAGGTTAATGAGCGCAGGTTTCCATCGGGAAGGAAAGAATCAAATTAGTAACGAGGATGTTTACTAAGCAGTAGTTGGCAAGCACGAACACAGTTTTAAAGAAAATAGGAAATATACATCTGGAAGCTGACTCCTGTAGTATTTAATGTCAGAGAGTGAATAACGTCGTTTATAAGAAATTGCATATGTTTGCATGAAGTTGAGGTGGGGCGATTGGAGGCAGAGGATAGCATGTGGAATGCTAAAATAGAGTTAGATGCAAAATTCTAAGTAAATCTACTTTAGAGGAAGGTAAACAGCAGTTGTTACTTCGGAATACCTTACAGGAGGAAAAGAGAAGAACACATTTATCAAGTTACATTCATTTTTGTAAAAATGCCAAGAACTGCACGTGAGAAAGAGAAATCAGAAAAAATTTATTGCATTTTCTACGGGAAAAGTTCTAGTGCTTATTGAAGAAAAGATTTGCATATATTCGGATGAATATAACTTGCATAAATTTCTCAAGTTCTAAGAAGACGGTAAACCTGAAGGAATCGTCCATGTGGCGAACAGCACGAGAAAACAAGCGGAGTTAAACACTGTTGTTTTTAGATTTTAGTGAACGGGAAAGGAATATGAAATTTACGCCTCATGTTAGAGAAAAATCACGACAGGATAAAGGCGCTCAGCATTATTCCGTGGAACTTATATCCTTCCTCGAACGCAGTAGTATTCCATGAGAAAATAAAAAGAAAGGACAGATAGTAAGTCAACCAGTTAGCACCACGAGGACCAAAAAAGTTCCTACGCAGTAGCGGGGTCTTTCTGCTGAAAACATTGGAATACGAATAGAACAGCGTACAGAGTAATGTGATCGGAGGATTTACAGTGGCGAAAAGAGTTAAAGATTAAGGAGAAGGATGGATTCAGGGAAAATTGTCTAGTATATTCCTGTTCATCTAAACGATCAGAAATGCGTATGTAAGGAGCTAAGCTGCCATCAACTGCTTGAGGCACTTTGGATAAAGATATGAGCAAACGTTTTTTTTTTTTCCCAAAAAAAAACACGGCCTTGAAATTATCACATGAGTATTAGAAGAGTCACTGGCGTAGTGGCGTAGAAATCACCAGAACATAAGCACAGTTGAAGAAGAGAAACTTGTTCTAATTTGGTTATACGTAGTCAAAAATTAGTATAGTCCTTGACTAGTAGACAGATATACAGATCAGGATGATTTAACAGTAGGGTTGACAGGATAACTTCGGCCATACGTCGAAATTATAGAATACTTTCATAATCGACACACTGTAGAATAAACAATATACACAACATCACTGGCTAAATGAGAATAAAACAGCAAGAATGGAACAAGAGTAAGGTTTCCCGGTCAGAAAATTCAAAAACACCAGAGTTTCGTAAGAATAAGATAGAAGGAGGTTTAACGAGAGAGGTGAATGCTCAAACAAAGTAAAAATTTCTTTGAAGACCGCAAGGTTCGCAGAATTATGATAAAGGAGACCGTTCTCAGAAACAGCCACGGCATTTTCCGTGACTGGCACCAAACCCGCCACCGCTCACCAAACACCCGGAACATAACCCCACAAATCGTGATGAGGGAAGGGGAGATAAAGGGCTATTTTTAGACATTCGCTCCTCTTGAATTTTTCGAGGTCCTATCTTTTCGGTGTCCATTTTTATTTTTCCATAAGAAGGTTATCGACTGTGAATATGCATATAGTGTGTTGATAAAGAAAAGAGAATACCGTGGTATAGAACGTGAGAATATTATATATTATCATATATATTATATAATATATATATATTATATAAATATATATAATGATTATATATATATAATATATATATCTTATATATAAAATATAATATATTTTATATAATATAATATATCGTTCATATTAAGTATAATTAATATATATATATATATATATATATATACATATATATATTATATATATAATATATATTATATAATATTTAGTATAGTATTATATATATATATATATTATATATATACTTTCATATTATATAATTATATAAGTAATATTTGAAATATAGAGTATATATAATATATATCTAATTATAGAGAATATTTATAGTATATAATATGGAAACAAAACAGATAAAGTCTAATACTGTGGATAGTAAAATCATCGGCCCAACCAGAAAAAAATATAAATGCTGTCAGACGTTAAAGTTGTTATCGGTTTTGTTCCTTCTGACTACTACTATAGCTACTACTAACAATTTTAGCCTAACATTACAAATTTCGGTCGTAACAATAATTAAAGATATCAATTAATAATAATAAATAATTCCATAGTTAAAATGGTATTACTCAGCATCCTATTATTATTATTATTGTTATTATTATTATTATCTATTTTATTTATTATTATTATATTATTATTATTATTATTATTATTTATTTATCATCTCATAATTATTAAGTATCAATGTAATCTTTGGTCAATTAATTAAGATTATTATTATTATTATATTTATAGTATTATTATTTAATAATAGATAATAATAATAATAAATATAATAATATATAATAATTAATAATAATAATAATGAATAATAATAATTAATATAATAATAATAATAATATAATTAATAATAAATAATACATAAAAATTAAAGAAGCTTTATAATAATAATTAATAATAATATACTTATAATAATAATAAATAACTAATACAATATAACAATAACAATAACAACTATATAACACAAACAATATCAACAATAACTAACACAAACAATAACAATAAACATAACAACAACAAACAACAACAACATACAACAAAACAACAACAACAAACAACACAACAACAACAACAACAACCACAACAACAACAAGACACAACAACAACAACAACAACACACAAACAACAATATAATATAATAATAATAATAATAATAATACTAATAAAATAATAATAACAATAATAAATAATATAATAATAATAATAATTATAATAATAATAATAAATAATAATTAATAATAATAAAAGTAATTAATAAAATATGAATATAATATTAATAATAATATAATAATAATATGATAATAATAATAATAATATGATTTAATGTGTAATAAGGAAAGGAGAAACCTTGGCTTAATAGCTTTAGTCACATTAATATTCAATTTCCAATATTTTAAAACGTTCTTCGTTCATACATTAATTTAATTCATTACGACTCCATTGCATACGAAGACAGTGTAAAAGTCACAAGTGGCAAAGAGAGAGAATAGCATCATTTCCTTTTTTAAGTCAATTAGAAAATAAAAACGCTTTCTAAAATATGTTAATAATAATAATTTATATTCATGATAATTTTTTTTTATTCATTTGGCGAAGAGGCATACAAAAAATAAATAGGTTTAACGAAATAGGAATGGGTGATTTTCAATATCACCTCGATGATAGATAGTTTAGTCGATAGTAGTGTAGTAGTAGTAAGTAGTAGAGTAGTATGATTAGTAGAAGTAGTAGAGTATAGTAGAAGTAAGTGCATAAATATAAAGATTACATTCAGAGATATGCATCCAAAACTATATATATATATTAATATATATAATATATATTATATATAATATATATAATATATAATTAAAATTATTGTAATAATATATATATATACTATATATATCTATATATTATAATATATATATTATATTATTCAAAATTAGGCACACTCACGGGCTACCCTTTTCAAGGAGGGGCAGAAAGAAAAAAAATAATATATATACTATATATATTTAAATATACATATATATTAGTATTACATACAATATTAGCCGGATATATTATATACTATTTATATATATATAATATATCATTATATATATATATTATACACAATATATATATATCTAGTATTATAATATATAATATATCTTTACTAATATATATATTTGAATATACTATATTAACTATTATATATATATATAATATATATATAGCAAACGCCGGTGCACGCAATCACACCTTAAGTGCGAGGGGTGGAGGTTTCAGCAACGCGTTATTGGGATATGCGTTAAGTGATGAGGATCAAAAGATACATGGGCAATTCAATTTTTTTTTTTCACAAATTCTTATATTTCTTTCTACCTGACATGCATGCTCATCGCACTATGGGGCCATTTTTTCCTTCAGAATCCACATCCTTAAAATTTCTGCTCTCAATTTTTCCTGATTCTCTAGCTTAGCTACATGATCTAAGATCTTACCAATGATAAAAAAAATTCACTTGGGACGCATTAAAAGCGCATGTAGGATGAACCTCTCTTGC
>JABUQX010082951.1:42500-56706 GCA_015478945.1 Trachelipus rathkii | reverse complement strand
TATATAAATCTAATGTTAATGTTTTTGTAAGTTAATATATGGTTGTATATATATATACCTTTACAAATAATATAAATATAATAAAGAAATGTATAAATTATATTGTATATTATATATAAATATACTAATTAGTGATTAGTATATCACCTATATATTAATTAGTACATTTTATATTATAATATATATATAGATATTATTCATGCGCATATTAATGTTGATATTTCATTAGAATATTTATCTCCATTATACATATATTACTGTTTTTGAGAATAAATATGATATAATGACAGTAGTGTATCATATTTTCTATAAATTTAGGTTATAATATAGATTCAAATCAGTGGTTACCTTGAGATTACAGTGTTCTTCTTTAATATATAAAGGCAGATGGGAACGTATAATAAGAGTTAATATATATATCCGTGTACGATTTATTTATTATTCACGCGATCATTTGAATATTTTTAACAAGTGTGTGTAAAACTTTTACTCACATGTTTTGATTTAGAAGGGACTTAGTAACACATTTCTCACTTTTTTTTTTTATTAAAGATATTTTTGTGAGAAATAAATCATTATCCACAGGTGAAGGTTTTCTTGCATTGTTTCCCGAGGAGATTCATTTTGCGTAATGTACTTAAAATTTTTAAAGTTGAATTAGTTCTGTTAATTGTCTTATACTAGGATCTTAACAAAGACGTTTATTGTTATGAAATCAAAGCATTGATCGAAACCACCCATTCCACGTTTAAGTTAGAATTACGACTGATTATCGAGCTCTCAAATGATGAGCTGGTTTGGTTAGAATATAAAAAAAAGAACCCGTTCTGTTACCGCTCTCACTATTACTAGGGAAAATCTCACAGGGAGTACACGTTGGCTACAGTCTTCGCACGTTTATTTTCAGTATGTGTCCCAAATGCATTGCAATACTGTATTAGGCCGATATAGTTATTCCATACAGGAGGTCGGAACAACTGATAGTAATAGTAGGGTCACGAGAAAGCTCCTAAAAGCTGTTTATGGAATGGTTGTTCTTGTCAATGAGTGGGCCTGGTCAAGAAAATGTTTTATTTGCTTGGAAGTTAGTGAGAAGTTTGACATTACATTATTTTCAGGTATAAACTGAACATCACCATTTCACCATCTCGATTGGTGTTAAGTGTGAAACTCTTAATCTTGGGCTGTATGATGTATAAGTGTTTCAGAGTTATTTGATACATCTTGATATTAAATTTAATTACAGCATTTGACTTAAAATTATAAAAACGATTAATTTAACATACATCGCCACTTTAACTCGAGATATTGAATTTATTATACTCTCGAGGGACTTTTATAATACAATTAGGTACGAATGTGCTAGTCAACTCTATGCTATTTTTACACCTCGATAACATAGTGTTTCCCGTACTAATACAGTATACAGGAGTGCGTTAATTACACTATCATTCTTGGATGATTTACTTCTCTCCTGTATGAGAGAATGAGTGCTGCTGAATCGTCATACACCAAAAAATGGTTTAGTGTTGCTGAAGGCATTTATACTTACATCCTTTCTCAAAGGGTATTGAATCTTTAGAGAGATATTTAGAACGTACCCAAGTTATGATTCTATGTTCTCTGATTAGAGAATTTAATATATTTAAATAAACTTATGTTGTATTGTATTTATATGGTTTTTTTATGTATTATATATAACGCTCTTTCAATGAAAATTATATGTTATAAAAAAAATGAAAACTTGTTCCTTAACTCCCTCGTATCATGTTCGCTTTATTGACTAAGTTTTTAATGATAGCTGTTTATTCGTCTGGTTGGTGTGTGTTTAAGTATGTTATGTTCATAGTTTAGCTTTACGGAGAGTAAAATTTTACGTTGTTTGTCTTTACCGTTAGGTATTATGATGGTTAGGTAAAGTTATGGATAAATTTTTGTTTAAATATTACTATGTTAATGTTAAAGATTAACATTGCTCATGTCGTGATATGTTTTGGATAAAGTGTGAATGGTTTTATTTTTTTGTATGCGCTTGTTAGTTACTTTTACTGTTGATAAGTTTGGACCTTTGTTAGTGTTAGCAGTTTTATTCTTGCTTGAGATGTGTCAGGTTTGTCGTTCTCACTATTATTTCTTTAGTTCTTGCGTAATGTTATGGGTGGCTTATTTACATGTGTAAACTTTGTTACGTTAGCATACTTTCGCTGGTCTGTATGATAATTACTCAAGGTTATGGTAAATTTTTGTTAAATATTACCATGTTAATGTAAAATTAACATTGTTATGTTAGAAACATGCTTGACAAGGTGTGAATAAGTTACGTTTTTGTGTGAATTGTTAGTTACTTTTACTGGTGTTTAAGTATGGAACTTGTTAATGTTAACCGTTCTATTCTGCTTTAAGGTGTGTTCAGTATGTCGGTTTGTGGTTATATTTTTAGTTTCAGTTGATGCTATTTTAGATTTATTAATGCGGAAACTTTGTTACGCATCATATATTTTGATTGACTTTTTTGTAAAAAGAACGTTGAATTTTGTTAGCTGTTTATCCATAGTGATACTCGAAAGTACTTGAAACAATAGCATCAATAAGATTCACGATGGACCAGGAGGGTGGTGGCGATTAGATGGTAATTTGAATTACTGGATTTACTGCTTTAGGGTATGTAAAACATGACAATTTTAGTAAAAAAAATTGACTTGAATCAATATCAATAGATCCATAGTGATACTCGAAATGTGACTTGAAACAACAGATCAATAGATCACGGATGGACAGGAGGGTGGTGGGATAGTGGTTTGAATTACTGATTTACTGCTTTAGGGTATGTAAAACATGACAATTTTAGTAAAAAAATTGACTTGAATCAATAGATCAATAGATCAATAGATCAATAGATCAATAGATCAATAGATCAATAGGTCACGACTGGACAGGAGGGTGGTTGGAAGGTTGGTTTGATTTAGTGATTTACTGCTTTAGGGTATGTAAAAACGTAAATTTGTAAGTTATAAACAAAAAGAATAAGCAATTTTATTTTTTTTCTTGATGATTCTGAAACCATTATTTTCGAAATCTACAGACCCAATAACATATATAAAGACACCAATATTGTATCATTATACAAATATTTAATAACTCGGCACCGCACCGGAGCCAGCACCGGTGCAGCTGTCAACTCCTACTCCTCTGAGTCCAGACTCCTTCTCCACTTGTCCCTCCTATATTCATCTCTTCATCCTTCTTTCTTCCTCCTTCGACCTCTGTTTTGCACTCTGTGATTTTTTTTCCAGTCAGAACCCCCCCTCAATGGAGGTCCTAGACACCCTATACGGACTTATAACCATCATATTCGAGCTCTACGGTCTCGATAACCTATATAAGGACACCAACATTGTTGTTATACGAATGTTTATTAACTCGGCACCGCTGCGGCTCCTGCACCGGTGCCGGAGCCAACTCCTCAGATTCCAATATCAACTCTTTCTAGAAATTACACTCTGAATCCTCTCACCAAATTTCAGCCTTACACGAACACTTCGAATTTTTAATGGGGGTGGGGTCCCCCTTCGGGGGACCCACGGGGACGTAATCTCGTTAACAATGAGGTTACGTCACCATCTAACCACCCTCCAAATTTTAGCACGATACGATAAGTTCTCGGAGGCTGGTTGGCAATCGAAGTCGGAGTCAGAACCGGATACGAAGAAGGAACCCCGGCGGAAGGCAAAGTCGGACTGCCGTAAAAACGATTCCTTACAGAAATCGTTTTTCGACTCAGAATCGATTCCTTTCGGGAATCGATTCTTCGACGTAATAATAATAATAATCAGAATCAGAAATCAGATATGTTTATTCAAATAAGAAAAATTACCATTTTTTACAAATTTACTTATATTTTAACATTTAGTTCTCATACCAATTAATTATAATAACCAAAAATAATTTCGCTAGTATCTGAAATGGTCTACTAATTTGCAACAGCAATGTCATGTCTTTGAGACCGAACATATGTAATAAAAATAAAGTTTAAAAATGGTTATAATAAACAATAATAATAATAATTAATAATAATCAATAATAATAATAATAATAATAATAATAGATAATAATCATAATAATATCAATATAATAATAATAATAATATAATAATAATATAATAATAATTTAATATAATAATAATAATAATAATAATATATCATTGACATCATTATATTTAGAATTAAATTAAGTTGTAATTTAAATAGGGGATATAATAATACATCAATATAAATTAATAATAATAATAATAATAATTAGATAATAATATAATAATAACATAATAATAATAATAATGAACAATTAATAATAATAAATAATAATTTAATAATAATATCAATAATAAAATAATAATAATAACATACATAATAAATAATAATAATAATATGTAATAATAATCAATAATAATTAATAATCATTAATAATAATAATAATAATAACTAATAATAATTTAACAAAATTAATAATCATAATTAATACCAATTAATAATCATAATAATTAATTAATCAATTAATAATAATAGTATAGCTTAATAATAATAATAATAAAATAATAATAATAATAATAATCAATAACAATAATTAATATAATAATCAACAACCAAAACAATACGATAAGTATAATAATAGTAATAATTATTAATACATAATAAATTTAATTAATAAAACAATTACAAAATCAAACAATATTATTTACAATACAATTAAAATCATAATACAACTAATATTCTATAATAATTTCATATATAATTATAATAGCTACAATCATGATTACAATATATATAATTAATAATAATAATGAGTTGTCAATAATATAGATAATCAGAATTAATAATATTAATGTATAGCAATAATAATACTGTAATAATAATAATAATACAATATATATAATATATATAATAATAATAATATTAATAAAATATAAAAAAATAGTAAGTAATAATAATAATAATAATAATTAATAATAATAATAATAATAATAAATAATAATAATATAATAATAATAATAATAATAAATATAATTAATAATAATAATAATCAATATAATGAATAATAATAATAATAATAATAATAATGATTATTAAAACAATAATAATAATAATAATAATAACAATCAATAATAATAAAATAATAATTAATGAATAATAATAATAATAATAATAATAATAATAATACAATATGGAATAATAATAATAATAATAATAATAATGAATAAGTATTATATTAATTAAAAATAAATAATAAATAATAATTGAATAATAATAATAAATATATTAATAATAATGCAGAATAATAATATATAATAATTAATAATAATCATTATAATAATAAATAATAATTAATAATACATAATAGATAATAATAATAATAATTAATATCATAACCATAATAATGGAATAGTGATGAGATAGATGAATGGAAAATAATAATAATAATAATAATAATAATTAATATAAGTAATGAATAATAATAATAATCAAATAATTATAATAATAATAATTAATAATAATAATGAATGGAATAATGCAATAATAATAATAATAAGTAGAGGATAATAATATGAAGTAAGTAAGTAGGATAGGGGATAATAATAATAATTGAATAAGTAAATATCGGTAGTAGTAATGGGTAGGTAGCTAGATTTTGGACGTAGGTTTCGAATGTCGCTGAGGTTAGGTTATTTATTGAATATTTATTAGGTATAGCGTTTTATAATTTTTTAGTAGAAAGATTTGTTTAGAGTGTTTGCGGTTTTGAAGTCTATGTCGGATCTTGAGTGTTAAAAGTTTAGCTGCTTTGTAGCTGACGCTCTGAGTGGCTGTTTTTTTAAGTCTACAGAAGGGAAGGGGTTATGTAAGTATTATATTCTTAGGGCTTATTTGTTTGCTACGCGCCTAACCTTCGTCCTTGAAGTTAGAAAATTTGACTACAAGAAGTCACAATGAAGTTGTTTATGGATAATTTTTTATGTATCTCTTTCAGGGAGTGATATATTTAGCAAGTCTTTAAACTGCAATATCTTTAGTGCTGTTGAATAATGGTCCTGTGTATGGCATGTAACAGAACGGGAGGTTCTATGTACAGTATTATTTTTAGGTTTATTGATTTGCTTACGGCGGCCTTGATTGGTTGAATGAAAATTTGCTAGCAAGAAGTCCAAGGCATTATTATAGATAATTTTATGTTATCTCTTTCAGGAGTGATATATTTAGGAAGTCTTTAAACTGCAATATCCTTAGGTTTTTGAATAATGGTTGTGTATGGCTTGTAAACAGTCTGCTTGTATGCCTAATGATGGCGAATAAATCGCTTCTGTGTTACTATAACAGGGTGAATTACTACTGAGTTACTTGTGGTACCGTAGATAGGAAGACAGTAAGTAAGTGAGGGTGTGTGTATTAAGTTGAATAGATATACATTCCTAAGAATAGATTAAAGTGGTACAAAATTTTCTTAATTTTTATAGCTATTACAGTAATTCTCGACAGTCTGCTAACTAGGTTTTTAATATGTTCTTTAAATGTCAGTTTATCATCGATTGTTAATTCAAGTATTTTAGCATTTGTGCAGCCCTATTCAGTTCTACATTGTTAATATTAATATATTTAAATCGTTAATTGGTTTGTTGTTAAAAATAAAAAGAATTGTTTTATTTAATTATTTAAAGAATAGTTCTTAATTTAGCATCTATTCCATTTTCATATATTTTTAATTAATGTTGTCAGTTTGCTTACGAATAAGTAGTACTCGGCATTTTTGTCATATTTTAAAATTGGATGGTATTCGTCAGCAAAAGAGATCTGAAAAAGCGTTATGAGAGTTGAACAGATCATTTGTATAATATAGAGAGTAAATAAAAACGGTCCAAGAATTGAGCCCTGGGGTACGCCGGTTGATGTTTGAAAGTGGGGTGGAATAGCTTCATTTTTTTATAAAGTTTTTAGAGCGTATGAGATCTTCTCCTTGTAGAGTAGCTTTTAAACCTTAAGTTTGTCCTTCAAAGCCCATTTCTGTTCACTTTAACTTAATAGTATTGTGCATGATCAATCATGTCAAAAGCTTTTGTGAAATCTAAATAATAATAGCAGGGAGGAGTCTTTATTTTCATATTTCTGTACAGTTTTTCGGTTAAGCAAATGAGGGTCAGCATATGAACGTCCTTTTTTCTAAATCCAAATTGTGGAATCATTGAAGAATTTTGTTTGATATAAAATATTCAGTTAACTGATTGAAAACTAATTTCTCAAATATTTTAATAATCGTGTTTGTGATAGCTATTGGTCTGTAATTTTTTGCTAGGCAAAGGTCTCCTTTTTTAGGTATAGGGATCACTTTTGCTGCCTTGAATATATTTGGGAAAATTCCTGTCAAAAAGGATTCATTGAACAAGTGTTTTAAATGGCTGGCTATTATGTCGGCAGCGAGTTTGAGGATGTGATTGGGGATAGAATGGACATCACATTTTTTGTTTTTTAATCCGGCTATTACTTTTTTTACCTCCAGGACAGTGATGGGAATAAAGAAAAATTTGAAGCGTAGTCTGGAGAAAAAGTTTCATATGAGTTGACTGGGGGCTTGTCTCCTCAAAGATTGCTTACCGACGTTTACGAAGTATTCATTTAGTCCGTCTGCGATCTTATTTTGGTTGGTTGTAAACTGATTGTTTAAATTCAGTTCTTTTATACATTGTGAGTTTTTTTTTGTTATTGTCTTTGTTGCAATCCTGGAATTTGTTAGAGTAGTGTTTTCTCTTTGCTTTCTTAAGAACTGCCTTTAATTGTTTATCATATGTGTTATATACTTGGAATGGTATAATTTTGTTTTTAAAGTTTCGATAGAGTTTATGTTTTTGGTTGATAGAGTTTAGCAAAGCTGGTGTTAGCCATGGGTTTTGAATTCTTTTAGCACCAAGTTTTTTCGTTTTAATAGGGAATGATTCGTCGTAGCATTTATTTAGTATGTTTACGAACGAGTTGAATTTTTCGTCGATGCCAATGTTCTCGCTGTATGTGAATGAAAAGTCAATTTCATTCATTTTGTTTATGTATTTCAGACTTTGATGTTCACCATCTAGCCTGTATTTTATGGTGGTGAAATTTTGAGTTTTATTAATATCAATTTTTGCAAGATATGGAAAGTGATCGGACATATCACTTTTTATTACGAAGGTTTTAACGTTCCAGTTTAGGTTCCCCCAGATATGATCTATTAAGGACGGAGATCTATTTTCGACGTTGTTTGGACGTGTAGGTAGCGTTATGTAATTGACGAAACCGTTTGATAACATTAAGTTTGAGAGAGAGTTTGCCTGATTTGTAATGTTCTCGTTGGAGAGATCAATGTTGAAATCACCCGCAATTATTACTTTAGAGTTAAGAAAGTGTGTTTTGATAATGTTCTTAAGGGCATTTATGAACTCTGTTTTAGATGAATTTGGGGGTCTATAGACTCCCATTACAATTATTTTATTCGATTTTATTTGTACGCTAGTTGCTAGTGCCTCTATGTGTGAGTTGACAGTTGAAATTATTACTTCATGGGATGTATAAATGCCATTTTTTAAGTAAAGTGAAACTCAACTACCCCGTTTGTTTGATCGAAATGCATGTGTTTCAGTATATCCAGGGATCGGATATAACCCGTTGTTATGTTCATTCAGAAATGTTTCGGTTAGTACTATGCAGTCAATTATGATATTTTGGTAACTTAGATAGTCCAGAAAAGTGTTGTGATGTTGTTTAAGGCTTCTGATGTTGTGGTGGAGAAGAGAGAAGTGGCTCAGTTCAGGTGTCTTTTGATGTTTACAATATGTCCGGATAGATATATTCAGAGGGGCTACTGGAATTATGTTTGAGAGTGAAACATCAGAGTGGCTTTCTCTTACGTGATCACATTGTATTAATCTCGTAACGAATAATACTACTACTCTATCCACTACTAACTATTTACTACCAACATACCACTACTTACTACTAACTACTACTTCACTATAAATAATAATAACAATAATATATAATTAATAATAAAAGTATTAATAATAAAATAATAATTAATAATAATAATAATAATAATAATAATAATAATAATAATAATAATAATAATAATAATAATAATAATAATAATAATAATAATAATAATAATAATAATAATTACAAAAAATAAAATAAAAAAATCCTAAAAATGATAAAGTTAGAGTATTTATAAACTTTATAGTGTCGATTTAATTAATAGACAATTGTAGGCAAATTATATGTAACAAAGTTAACAGATAAATGAGCCCCAAGGTGATAATTCAATATCCTAGTGCCGTGGTATAACGTAAAGATAAAAACAATTTTTTTCAAATAATGTTTTTTTGGTGTCATATGGGTCAATTGTGAGAATTTAAGCTTTGTTAGATCATTATAATTAATGCTCACTTTATTTTAATGATTATTAACAACTAGATAGATTAGATAGATAGATAGATAGATAGATAGAGTAGATAATAGATAGATAGATAGATAGATAGATAGATAGATAGATAGATAGTGTGTGTGTGAGAGAGAGAGAGAGAAAGAGAAAGAGAGAGTGAGTGAGAGAGAGTGAGAGAGAGTGTGAGAGAGGGAGAGAGAAAGAGAGATAGATAAAGTACGAGAAGGTGAGAGAGAGAGAAGATGATGAGAGGAGAGAGAGAAGAAGAGAGAGAGAGAGAGAGAGAGAGAAGCGAGAGAAAGTTGTTGGAGGCTGTTGAGATTAAAGAGGAAATGAGACAGTGACATGTAGTTGAGAGACGAGAGAGAGAGGGGTAGGATTGGGAGAGAGACGTTAAGCGAGTAGAGTGAGAGAGAGAAGTAAAGAGAGTAGAAAGAGTAAGGAACGGGAGGATGTGTGTGTGTTGTAGAGAGAGTGAGAGAGAGAGAGTGGGAATGTGTGTGTGAGAGAGTGAGAGAGAGGGAGTGAGGAAAGAGAAGAGAGAGAGATGGTCCGAGAGAAGAGAGTAGAGATGAGAGAAAGAAGAGTAGAGAGAGAGTGAGAGAGAGAGAAGAGACGGTAGTAGTAAGTGATAGTGGTATGTGAGAGAGTGATGAGCGAGAGAGTGAGAGAGTGAGAGAGGAGCGTCAGAATGAGAGTGAGAGAGAGTGAAGTGTGTCAGTGTGTTGACAAGAGAGAGAACAGTGAGACGAAAGTGAAGTAGAGAGTGAGGAGAGAAGAGAGAGGTGGGGTTGAGAGTATTAAAGGTATGTTAGTGAGAAGAGTAGTGTAATGAGAGGAGTAGGGAGGGAGAGAGAGAAGTTGAAGCAGCGGTAGTGTTAGTTGTGATGAGAGAGATGAGAGTGAGAGAGATGCGGGAGTGGTGGAGAGAGAGAATAGAGAGAGAGAGAGATAAGAGAGAGAGAAAGAGAAGGAGAGGGGAGTATGTCGTAATAAATGTGTGTGACTGTGCAGATGTGGAAATGCGAAGGTTTATGAAGACAGATTAGAGAGAGAGAGAGAGATGACGATAAAGAGAGGATGAGAAGATGCACCAGAGAGAGAAAGGAGAGAGAAGGAGAGAGAGAGAAGAGAGAAAAGTAGATGGAGAGAGAAGGAGAGAGATGGTTAGCTGCGTGTGTTGTGGTGTGTTTGTGAAGAGAGAGAGAGACTGAGAGGTGCTGAGAGCCTCGCAATCCTTAATATATAATAATGATAATAAAAATAATAATAAAATAATAATTTGATAATAATAAAATAATAATATAATAATAATTAATAGATAATAATAATAATACATAATAATAATAATATAATAATAATAATAATTAATAATAACAATAATAATAATAATAATAATAATTTAATAATAATAATAATAATAATAATTTAATAATAATAATAATAATAATAATGTAATAATAATAATAATAATAATTATAATAATAATTATAATAATGAATAATAAAGATAATAATAAAATAATAATTAATAATAATAATAATTAATAATAATAATAATAATACATAATAATAATAATTAATAATAATAATAATACTTCGCAAATGAATAATAACTGCGAGCTGTTTATAATTTTTATAGAATAAACTCTTCACGACCTTGCTTACTTATAACATTTTTTTAAACCAAGAATGGGAGAAGAAAATTACAGTTTGCTTATATAATTGTCCAATTCCGTTTCGTCTTTAATTTTTAATGTGTCGCTCTGCGAATTTTGTTTGATAAATAGGGTTCCGTTTTTTATAAAACATGATTTGATGAATTGAGGATGATCCTTCTTTATTGTTAGAGCTTTAAATAATAATTTCTTCTTTAGCGGAGTTAAAAATTCATTCACAAAGGTGTTTTTTGGTTTTAATTGAACACAAGCTTTGAAGATATTTGATTTTAAGTTACCAACGTTGATTTTAAATCTCAATGACCGTTTGTCTGTGACGTCATTGGCACGCTTTGCCCCAAGCCTGTAGGCATCAGAAATTTCAGAGGGTTGTATTTTTATGTTTAATTTTCGTTCGATAGTGTTGATTACAGTTAATTTACAATTCTCATTCTCACTTCCGGCAGGTATTTCACTGCCACTTAAAACCAAGACATTTTTAATATTCTCTTGCTGGAGGTGTTCTTGAATTTGTTCAATGTTTTGTACTGCAGCTTGCATTTCAGATAAATCTGGTATTTGTACTGGAGCTTGCATTTCAGATAAATCTGGTATTTGTGAGACAGGATTTGACGCATCTTTGCTTTCGGATTCTAATTTGTTCAATTTACGTTTCAATTCTGCGATTTCTTTATCTTTATCCTTATCTTTTTGTTTATTAAACTCTTTAAATTCCTGAAAAGCAATTTTGATTGAAGTCACTTCACTTTTTAGATCGTTTATGGTTGCTAGCAAGTCAGAATAATCGGGAGAATCTATTTGCCTATTGGGGAATGGGGAGGGAAGTGTGAGGGATATTGGAGAGTCGGACAAATTAAGGATTGCGTTTTCTTGAGATTCTGATAAAGTTAAATTTTGGAGGGAAAGATTTGTCTGGTCTTCCTCTGTTTCGGAGTTGCCAATTATATGATTATTTTTATTTCTCTTTTGGTTTCCATTATTGTTTTTGTTTTTGTTTCCATTGAAGTTATTAATAGCATTAGAGTTTGTTTTAATTCTAGTATTAACGTTACTTTTGTTGTTGTTATTAGTGCTAGTATTGCAGGGGTTTTTGCCATTGTTATTTTTGACTTCATTGTTGACATTGCTGCTGCTGGCATTGGCACCATAGTCGTTATTTCTAGTGTTAGCCATTTTGGATGACTTGTAAATATGATAGTGGCTAATTTTTGAATATTTGTCTCTAAATGGTATTTCAAATCTTTTAAGTGGCACTATTTGATTTTAATTAAATACACTTATAATAATAATTGTTGGGGCACATAGATTAGCACTTAGCACATTGTTTTAAATCGAACAACACAGGAGAGAAATGATAACGCTTCCGCTCTCGATGGCGTCCTCTCTTATTATTAGCATAATTAATACATACATACACACACACACACATAATAATAATAATAATAATAATATGTGTGTGTATGCGCACGCGCGAGCGCGCGCGCACGTGCTCTCGCACTCACGCGCTTCGCACACCTGGGCGATAGGGCCGAACTCGTCTTAAGCCTAATCTCACCGCTCGGAAGCCGACCACAAGGGCGTAAGCGCAATATTCACATCGACCCTCAGGGGGCGGTACCCCCTATATACATCCTACCGACTTGAAATTTCGCTTGTTTTGAGCTTAACCCATACATAGATTATATTCCAAGTTTGAGACCGATACCTCTTATACATTTTGAGAAATCGAGGTAAGCTCTCAGATGGCTGCATCACTACTTATATATATATATATATATATATATATATATATACAATATATATCAATATATATATATATATATATATATATATATATATATATATATATATATATATATATATATATATATATATATATATATATATATATATATATATATATATATTTACTGTATATATATATATATATATATATATAAATATATATTTTTATATGTTAACTTATTATAAATGAAAGTAAATGTAAAAAATAATCTAAAAAATATAGGGAAATTATATTTTGAAGTTATAATTCAAAAAAATAGTAAGCTATTTGTAGATCTTTTCACGCTGCGGACGAAAATTTACCGACTAAACCAATGAAAGAATTATAATTCAGCAGTACTTAGGTTGCTGTTGGTTTTGGTCTTGAAAAATGTGAAGTTTTGTTATAAGAAAACGATATAAAAATTATTAGCGTATTTACAAATAAAATGGTTCATACTAAATAAAAAAAGTATAAAAATAAGTGTAATAAAAAGTGTCCAATTACACTGGCCAACAAAAAAAAATTTTTTTTTTTTTGCTGCCAAGGATATTTTATCGAATTTATAGTATATCGGGTGTGCTGATTTCAGAAATGACATTAGTTTTCCAAGATTGGCTCTAGTTCTTGAGATACAGGGTATTCCAGATATACTCTTATACAAATATCCTTTTTTAATGCATATTTTACAGTAATATCGTTTTATTTCTTTTAAAGTTTACCTTTATATATACTTTATTTTTCATTTTCAGAACACTATGAGTACTTCACGAAGAGCCTGTTTGAATAACCCCAATGTATTCCTGCTACATCTGTGGTGAATATTGCCAGAGAACCAAAGAAGAAATATTACTAACTTTGTGAAGCAAGCATATCTGGCATACTTAAACTCGGAGACCAAGATAAGTCTTGGCTCCCCATATGGTCTGTAAACCGTGGTCGAAATCTACGTCAGTGGAAAATGGACGAAGAAAAGGTGTAAAATTTGGTGTGCCTATGGTATGGCGGGAGCCAAAGAATCACCAAGGTGACTGTTATTTTTGTTTGGTTAATGTGAAAGGTATCAATCGTTACAAGAAAAGTACAAATTTGAGTATCCGGATTTGGAATCAGCAAAGCGACCACACTTCGACGATGTCCCCATCCCAGTGTTCACACTACACTCCCAGACCTAGCATTGTCTGATGAAGAAGATATCCAGGATTTGTGTGCACACGCAGATAGTGGTAGTGAAGTAATTCTACACAGCAACAGTTCTTCCAGGAAGAGATCAATGATTTAGTGCGAGAGTTAAGTCTCTCCAAGCAAGA
>JABUQX010082951.1:27500-30000 GCA_015478945.1 Trachelipus rathkii | reverse complement strand
TCTGGGGATCCCATAGAGAGGGTTGTCCCCGGAAGAAATGCACGGAGCTCAAAACAGAAGAAGATGGAGGAAGGAGGAAGAATGGAGGAAAGAGTCTGAGAAGGAGTCAGAGTTGTTACCGACACCGGTGCTGGAGCCGGTGCGGTGCTGAGTTTGTAAACATTCGATTGCTATTTTATTTTATGTTTCATTTTTTACATTTAATTTTTGTTTTCAAATAATTTTTTTTTAATTTATTTTCAAATTTTTATTATTTTTTTTATTTATTTTAATTTATTTTGTGTAAAAAAATATATAATTTTTACTAAAGTTTTTATGCTTTTCATGTTTATATCTTAAAAATTTGCGATTTTACACACCATAAAGCAGTAAATCAGTAAATCAGTAAATGAAACCACCCAACCCACCCTCCCCACCCTGCCCGTGATCTATTGATCTATTTATTGATCTATTGATTCGAGTCATATTTTGTTTAAAACTTTTAATTTTATTTGCTTAAAAAGATATTTTTTACTAAAAATTTTATGTTTTACATACCCTAAAGCAGTAAATCAGTAAATCAAACTACCCAACCCACCCTCCCCACCCCACCCGTGATCTATTGATCTATTGATCTATTGATCTATTGATCTATTGATCTATTGATTCATGTCATATTTTGTATTAACATAACACAAAATTTATTCTTTTTATGCTTTATAACTTAATTTTTTTTTGCATTTTACATACCCTAAAGCAGTAAATCGGTAAATCAGTAAATCAAACTATCCAACCTACCCTCATCACCCCGCCCGTGATCTATTGATCTATTGATCTATTGATCTATTGATTCAAGTCATATTTTGTATAACTTAAAACAAAACTTTTATTCTTTTTATGTTTATAACTTAAAAAATTTGCATTTTTATACACCCTAAAGCAGTAAATCAGTAAATCATTAAATCAAACTGCCCTCCCCACCACCCTCCTATCCATCCATGATCTATTGATCTATCGATCTATCGATCTATTGATCTATTGCTCTATTGATCTATTTATTCAAGCCATATTTTTTATTAAAATTGCTATGTTTTACACAGGGTTGTGGAGTCGGTTCAAAAATTTTCCGACTCCGACTCCGACTCCGACTCCACCCTCTTCAAAATTACCGGACTCCGACTCCGACCTCCGACTCCCCCTTTTGAAAATTGACCGACTCCGACTCCGACTCCACCTTTTGAAAAATTACCGACTCCGACTCCGACTCCCCATACACAAGTCTATTTAGCAAAATTATATATATATATATATATATATATATATATATATATATATATATATATATATATATATACTAATATATATATATATATATATATATATATATTATATATAGTAATATATATATATATAATATATATATATGAGGGTTTGTTGTTTGTGCTGTGTTTAATGTATTAGTTAGTGAGACGTAGGTCTGGAATAAGAGGCTATAGATCTAAAAGTACAATGTGTACAATTTTCCTCTAACTCAACCCTGGGACGATTCTGGCATTCCTCATCTTCCCCTCTTTCTCTCAGGTGTCCTATGCCTTTGCCTGTGTTTACATTTGATCGTTACATTTAATTGGGTGCATGGGCTCCTGAATCTATGAACGTTAGGAAGGCGGGTGCCCGGGATGGCATTCCTCCCCGAGTGTTTTGAATTAAGTGTGAGTGCGTGCTTACCCCGCCCTCGTTCAACTATAATTCTCTATGTCTCAATACTAATACTTTCCGTCAGTGTTGGAAGCACGCTCTTGAATCAAACATATTCCGGAAAAAAGGAAGCCACTCTGATCCTTCTAACTATCGCCCTATTAGCTCTCACTTGTATTCTAATCTAAGATCTTTGAAACCCTTTCTCAACTCTCATTTCTTAGACCATCTGGGAACTCATCCCTTCTTTGCGATCGCCAGTACGGCTTTCGGCGCTCGGGGTCTACTGGCGATATACTTTCATATCATAACTGATTCTATGGTTTTCCGCCCTCAGGGACTACGGAGACTTGCGTGGTGGCGCTGAAATATCCAACGTATTTGGCCGGGTATGGCGTGCGTCTCTGCTCTCCATCTTCCTCCTCCTTTGGGTTTCATCCTTCTCTTTGCTTACTTATGTCTAGTTTATTCTTTTCAAATCGCTCAATATCGCCTGTTGTTGATGGGGCGAACTTCTTCTTCCTTTCTATCAATAGTGGTGTTCCTCAGAGTCTGTCTTATCTCCTACTTATTCCTTACTTTTCATTAATGATCTTTCTCACCTGCACATCTAACTCTAGCCACTCATATGCCGATGGACTCGAACTTCATTCTTTTACTAATCTCAAATTTGGTCCCTCTTGCGCATCTAAAGTTGCTTCTCGCCTTAATGTTTCCGATTCTATTCTCGCTTATTGGATAGAAGTTTTCCGGGTGGGGTTCGTCTCAACCTTGTTGAATCATTTCTTTAAAAAACCCAACTTCTACCAAATCTCCCCTCTCT
>JABUQX010082951.1:0-17500 GCA_015478945.1 Trachelipus rathkii | reverse complement strand
GCGTAAGGTATGTTAGGTTGTCCGTTGTTACATTAATATTCTTAGCTTCAGTATGATTGTGTTAGATTTATTGTGTTAAAACTTTGTTACGTTAGTATATATTCGTTGGTCAGTATATAAATAACCTATTTTTAGGTTATGCTTATCCAAAGTGATACTCAAAATATGACTTGAATCAATAGATCAATATATTAATAGATCATAGAAGGGTAGGTGGGGAGGAGAGTGGAGGGGCTGATGGTTTGATTTACTGATTTATGATTTACTACTTTAAAATCAGTAAAAACTGATTACACTTTACTATGATATTTTTATTCAAAGAATTTATTTTTATGTTATGTTTTTTTTAAAAAAATTTATTTTTATGTTATGTTTGGATAAAACTTTGTTATGTTTGCAATATTCGTTGGGATTATGATAGTTAGGTAAAGGTAAAGATGAATTTTTGTTAATATTACTATGTTAAGTAAAAGAACTTTGTTACGTTATCATATATTCGTTGGTCAGTATGATATAATTGGACAGGGTTATGATAAATTTTTATTAAATTATTACCATGTTAATGTAAAATTAACATTGATATGTTAGAGATATGTTTGAAAAAAGTGTGAATAGGTTACGTTTTGTACGCTGAGTTAGTTACTTCACTGTTGTTAAGCATAGAACTTTGTTAATGTTAGTAGTCTATTCGTGCGTAAAGTGTGTTAAGTTTGTCGTTGTACATTATATTCTTAGTTCAGGTTATGCTATGTTAGCTTTATTAATGTGAAAACTTTGTTACGTTGGCATATATTCGTAGGTTAGTTTATAAAGAACTTATTTTTATGTTATGTTTTATCCGAAATGATTTACTCGAAATCTGACCTGAAACAATAGATCAATAGATCATGAAGGGTGGGAGGGAGGGGAGGGGAGGGGGCTGGTGGTCTGATTTACTGATTTACTGCTTTAGGATCAGTAAACTATTTCACTTTGATATTTTATTCAAAGAACTTATTTTTATGTTATTTTTGGATAAAACTTTGTTATGTTTGCAATTATTCGTTGGGAATTATGATAGTTAGGTAAGGTTATTATAAATTTTTGTTAAATATTATTGTTAATGTAAAAAAACTTTTTTACGTTATCATATATTCGTTGGTCTGTATGATAATTAGAGAAAGGATATGTATAAAATTTTTGTTATATATTTACCATGTTAATGTAAAATTACATTGATATGTTAGAGATATGCTTGGACAAAGTGTGAATGTTACGTTTTTGTATGCTATGTTTGTTATTTTTTTGAAAAAAAACTTTTTTTTTTTTAAAAACTTTTTGGTTTTGGTTTTAGATATTAAGTGTAGAACTTTGTTAATGTTAGTAGTTTATTCGTGCGTAAGGTGTGTTAGGTTTGTCGTTGTACATTATATTCTTAGTTCAGGTTATGCTATGTTAGCTTTATTGATGTGAAAAACTTTGTCAAAACGTTAGCATATATTCGTTGGTGTATATAAAGAACTTATTTTTATGCTATGTTTATCCGAAATGATACTCGAAATGTGACCTGAATCAATAGATTATAGTATGGTGGAAGAAGGGGTGGAGGGGAGGGGAGGGTGGTTTGATTTACTGATTTACTGATTTACTGCTTTAGGAGGGGTGTAAAAACGCTAATTTTTAAGAATAGACATAAAATGTATACAAATTTTGGTAAAAAATATATTTTTAAAGAAATAAAATAAAAATAAATAAAAGTTTTGTGTTATGTTATACAAAATATAACTTGAATCAATAGATCAATAAATCAATAGATAAATAGATCATGGATGGCCAGGAGGGTGGGAAGGGTAAGGTGGGTGGTTTGATTTACTGATTTACTGCTTTAGGGTATGTAAAACATGACAATTTTAATAAAAAATATGACTTGAATCAATAGATCAATAGATCATGGATGGGTAGGAGGGTGGTGGGGAGGGCAGTTTGATTTACTGATTTACTGATTTACTGCTTTAGGGTGTGTAAAAATGCAAATTTTTTAAGTTATAAACATAAAAAGAATAAAAGTTTTGTGTTATGTTAAACAAAATATGACTTGAATCAATAGATTAATAGATCAATAGATCAATAGATCACAGGCGGGGTGGGGAGGGTAGGTTGGGTAGTTTGATTTACTGATTTACTGATTTACTGCTTTAGGGTATGTAAAATGTAAAAAAAATTTAAGTTATAATCATAAAAATAATAAAAGTTTTGTGTTAAGTTATACAAAAATATGACATGAATCAATAGATCAATAGATCAATAGATCAATAGACCACGGGTGGGGTGGGGAGGGTGTTTTGGGTAGTTTGATTTACTGATTTACTGCTTTAGGTTATGTAAAACAACAATTTTAGTTAAAAATATATTTTTAAGCAAATAAAATTAAAAGTTTTATACAAAATATGACTTGAATCAATAGATCAAGGGCGGTGTGGGGAGGGTGGGTTGGGTGGTTTGATTTACTGATTTACTGATTTACTGATTTAGGGTGTGTAAAAACGCAAATTTTTAAGATATAAAAATGAAAAGCATAAAAATTTTGCAAAAATTATATTTTTTAAACAAAATAAATTAAAATAAATAAAAATAATAATAAAATTTGAAAATAAATTAAAAAAAATTAAATTGAAAACAAAAATTAAATGTAAAAATGAAACATAAAATAAAATAGCAATCGAATGTTTACAAACTCAGCACCGCACCGGATCCAGCACCGGTGTCGGTAACAACTCTGACTCCTTCTCAGACCCTTTCCTCCATACTTCCTGCTTCCTCCTTCTTCCTTCCTCCATCTTCTTCTGTTTTGCGCTCCGTGCATTTCTTCAGGGGACACCCCCCTCTGTGGGATCCCCAGACACCCTCGTATTCAAGTTCTACGACCTTATAAACATATATTTTGATACCAGTATGCGACTAAACGATTGTTTATTAACTCATCACCGCACCGGCTCCAGCACCGGTGCCGTTGTCAACTCCGACTCCGCTGATCCAACTCCTTCTCCGACTCCTTCCTGACTCCGAATTCGACTCTTTTCTCCACTTCTCTTATGCATTCCGTTCATTTCTACGGGCCCCATTCTGTGTGGGGCCCTACACACCCCTCACGATCTTGAAACCATCATATTCGAGATCTACGGGTTTAATAACATATATAAAGATACAAATATTGTATCATAACACAAATATTTACTAACCCAGCACCGGTGCCGATACCAACTCCTCTGATTCCGATTCCGATACTTTCCACAAATCCGACTCCGAATCCTTTCTCCAAATTTCAACCTTCTACGAACATTTCAATTTTTTAGGGGGGCGGTGCCCCCCTCCTGGGTGCGCACGGGAACGTAACCTCGTCTACGTCGAGGTTACGTCACCACCTAGCGCGCGGCCAAATTTTAGCTCCATACGATAGGCCTAAACTGTAGTAGGAGTAGTCACACAGAGGACGGTGCGGGACCATATACGACGATAATATATATATATATATATATATATATATATATATATATATATATATATATATATATATATATAATATATAGTATATATATATATATATATATTATATATATATATATATATATATATATATATATATATATATATATATATATATATATATATAATTTTAAATTTTATATAAATTTATTATTATTTATTATTTATTTATTTACTTATTTATTTATTTATTTATTTATTTATTTATTTATTTATTATTTATTTCTATTTATTTATTTATTTTATTATTTTTTATTTATTTATTTATTTATTTATTTACTTATTTATTTGTTTATTTATTTATTTATTTATTTATTTATTTTTTTATTTATTTTATTTTTATTTATTATTTATTATTTATTTATTTATTTATTATTATTTTTTATTTTTATTTTAATTATTCGGCGAAAAGAGCCAAAATGATAAAAATTCCCACGGTAATTAAAAATTCCTACGGAAAAAAGGACCAAAATATGAACAGGTTTCCAGATTTAGCAATTTGTCGCTAAATCTAGCTTCCCTCAATACCGTTCTTTAACTGCTAACATAATTTGGCAAATTTATTATAATGAACATTTCGGGTATATAACATACCTAAGATTGAATCAGGTTCCATTCATAGAGAAGGCTGAATGCAAACTAAAAGGGATAAAAATTTGTTAAAGTTGGAAAACAAAAAACAAAAATTACTTGGTTGGAATATATATATATATATATTATATATATGATTTATATATAATACTATAATATATATATATATATATATATATATATATATATATATATATATATATATATATATATATATATAAAATAATTTTTTATTATATATATATATATATATATAATAGTATATTATATATATATTATAATATATATATATATATATATATATATATAAGTATTTACTACAGTATGACGCACAAACATACACACTGCACACACAAACAACACACGCTACATGCAAACAATGCAAAAGCAATTAATTAGTGAAGAGGGGGATAGAAGGCAAATCCTTATTTAATTCGGGGTTTAAGTCAAAAATGTAGAGACTCTCAAGAATCTTTCTGTCGAGTTGATCATTGGCAGGGATAGGGAACTAATGTTTTTATGTGCAATAGGGTGATTATGTTGAAAGGCATGACTGCGTATGGAGGAGTTTTCCGGTATTGCGATAGGCAAACCAGTTCTATAATGGAACCTAACTCAATCTTAGGTATTTTTTCGTGTGCTTTATGTTAAGTTAACATATGTGTGTTCATTCGTTATATTATAGTTTTTATATTAGTTCATTTCACCTATTTTTTGTGTTATACCCTTATATTATTTTATCTTAATTGCAGTGCTGATGATGGGCAATGTTATATACCCGACATGTCCATTATAATAAATGTTGCCAAAATTATGCTTAATCTTCTTATTCATCTATAAATGCCGGTTCCCTAGGAAAAATTCTATTGCAACTATTTTAACCAAAAGTTATAATGAAGGTGTACTATAGAACTTTAGAAAGCTTGAATCTCTCACGAAGAAATCTGAGAGGGCGAAACTCCATTTGCAATTCCTTTCGATATGTAAAACCTATAACTTTACTCCCCGTACATATTTTTTCTTCAAAATACGAACTTATATAGAGCCTGGACCTCCAAATTACTCACTAATGAAATTAAGTATTCCCTCCACACTCTCCTCGCTTCCACTTCATCATTCACGAAAGCACCTTCCCTACTCATTGTTCTATAAAGAGTTCCCTTACTCTCTTTCATAACATTTCGTACTTCCTTCCAGAAAAGCTTCTTATTTCCTTGTAAGTTCCCATTCGTCCTCTTTCCAAACTGTTCTTTTGCCTCTTTTTTCCTCCCGTGCATGCAATTTTAGTCTTCCTTTTTTCCTCCTTATATATTTCTATACACCTTTCTTTTGAGACCTCATCATTGGATTTTAGCACATTTAACCATACCTCTTTTTTTTACTTTTAACCAGTTGCATCACCTCTTCTTTCCACCACTCATCATTGACATTCTTTTTTCCTACTAAAGCATATTCACATATTTCTCTTGCATTTACTAACAAAGGTTTCCTTCGTTTGCGTCCAGATTTGTTCAGTTTCAACTTGTTCACATTCAACTGATTTATTAGCAAGTGATCTCACATACTTTTCCTTATAACCTTGCTCGCTTAATTAACATCTTACTCTTAAGGGGAGACTTCATAACTAGACCCCCTACTTTTTGAAGGCAAAATCAAAATTTTCCCATTTTTTTTTTATTATCTAAATTAGTAGAAAAATTCCTCCTGAACATCATGGTGTAATTATTTTTTGGAAATTCTAAATGGTTTTTTAGATACAGAAATTTATTTAGAGAGGTGTCGAACTAAAAAAATTCCAATTCCAGTCAAAATTGCAATTCCAGGTTCAGGATCAAAAATTTTATTTTTAATAACAGAATTTTTTGTTTTTTTTTGTTTTGCAATTTCCAACCCAGCTTTTACTCGGTAAAATAGGTGAAGTCGAAGTCGGAGCCGGAGCTTGAGCCGGAGCCGGATCGAGCCGGAGGTGGAAATCCTGGGTATAATTTTTATCAAGAAATTTTTTTTTAGTAAAAAAAATTTGTTACCAAAAAGTACTGATCAATTTTTCAAAATGGTGGAGAAAACCTTAGTCGGAAACGGGACCGGAGCCGGAGCCAAAGCTGGAGCCGGAGTCGGAGCCGGAGCCTGAGCCGGATTCTGGGTATAATTTTTTACAATAAATATTTCTTTAGCGTGAAAAAATATATTACCAAAAAGAAGTGCTGGACCAATTTTCAAATAGTGTAGAAACCTAAGCGAGCCGGGGCCGGGGCCGAGGCCGGGGCCGGAAGCCGGAGGCCGGGAGCCGGAGCCGGGGGAGCCGGAGCCGCGAGCCGGGAGCCTGGTGTAATTTGTTTCAGAAAATTTTTTTTAGGGGAAAAATATATTATTGCCAAAAAAACAAGCACTGGACAATTTTCAAATAGTGCAAAAAACCTTAGCCCGGGAAAGCCGGAGCCGGAGCCGGAGTTGGAGCCGGAGCCGGAGTTGGAGCCGGGAGCCGGAGCCTGGGCATAATTTTTTTCAAGAAAATATTTTTAGGTAAAAAATATATTACCAAGAAGACGTGCTGAGCAATTATCAAATAGTGCAGAAACCTTAGTCGGAAAGCCGAGCCGAAGCCGACCAGAGTCCCGAGATGGAGTGACCATGGCGTATATTTTTGTTATCAAAAAGATGCTTTTTCTAGTAAAAAAAAAATATTGTTATAAAAGAAGTGCTAACAATTTTCATATGTGCAAGGAGAAAACCTTAATCGGAGCCGGAGCCGGAGGCCGGAGCCGGAGCCGGAGCCGGAGCAGGAGCAGGAGCCGAAGCCGGATCCGGATCTTGGGTATAAAAATTTTTTCAAAAAAGCATTTTTTTTGGTGAAAAATATATATTACCAAAGAATTGCTGGACAATTTACAAATAGTGCAAAAACCTTAGTCGGAGCCGAGCCGGAGCAGATGAACCAAACCGAGCCCGGAGCCGGAGCCGGAGCTGGCAGCCGGAACCGGATGCTGAATATAATTTTTTTCTCAAACAAAATATTTTTAAGTGAAAAATATATTACCAAAGAAGGGCTGAACCATTTACAAATAGTTGCAGAAAACCTTAGTCGGACCGAGAGCCGAGCCGGAGCCGAGCCGGAGCCAGATGCTGGATATAAATTTTTTCAAAAAATATTTTTTTAGGTGAAAAATATATTACGAAAGAAGTGCTGGACAATTTACAATAGTGCAGAAATCTTAGCCGGAGCCGGAGCCGGAGCCGGAGCCGGAGCCGGAGCCGGAGCCGGAGCCGGAGCCGGAGCCGGAGCCGGAGCCGGAGCCGGAGCCGGAGCCGGAGCTCGTATATAAAATTTTTTTTTAAAAATATTTTTTTAGGTAAAAAATATATTACCAAAGAAGTGCAGGACATCATTTACAACTAGTGCAGAAACCTTAGTCGGAGCCGGGGCCGGGGCCGGAGCCGGAGCCGGAGCCGATGCAGCAGCAAGAGTCGCAGTCGGATGCTTGGCATAAATTTTTTTAGGAAATATTTTTTAGATGAAAAATTTATTGCCAAAAGAAGTGCTGAACAATTTCCAAATAGTGCAGAATCCTTAGTCGGAGCCGGAGCCGGAGCCGGAGCCGGAAAAGGAGTCAAAGTATAATAATTTTTTCAAGACAATATTTTTTAGGTGAAAAATATATTACCAAAAGAAGTGCCTCAACAATTTTCAAATAGTGCAGTAACCTTAGTTGGAGACTGAGCCGGAGCCGGAGCCGGAGCCGGAGCCGGAGCCGGAGCCGGAGCCAAAGTCTGAGTAAAATAGTTATTTTCCTTTTGGTGGTGGGAATATATATATATATTTATAGTAGTATACCTTAGTAAACTGACGGCAGGTCCGCTAATCCGCTACTTTTGCGCTTTTTTTTGGGAATTTTTTTACTAATTTGGCTACTTTTTTAACGTTTTGACACGGAAAAGTAACGGAAGTAACGTTTTGACACGGAAAAGTAACGGAAGTAACGTTTTGACATGGAAAAGTAACGGAAGCCAGATTTGTCGCTAAATCAGGCGACCTAATCCGCTAAATTTGTCCTTTTTTAGCATTTTTGGCACTTTTTTAACGTTTCGTTCATAATTCAGGTAAGATCCCCAACTCCGGAGGATTTTGGGGATTTTCCCCATTGGCAGCCCTGCACGTCGAAGACAAAGACTTGAAAACCATTTGGAAGGTTTTTGGAAATTCCAGTCATGTCGGCAGCTGACTTGGAAATTTCCATCATTTCACTAGATTTTTGACGTTTGATACGTCAAACCTAGGGTTTTTAAGGTCGGTGAGACCGAATTTAAGGTCTGGAAGACCGTTTTCAGAGGTTTAGCTCCCCAAAAGGGGGCGGAGCCCCCCCAAAGGGGGCCTTTTGGTTCCTAGAAGGTTTTAAATGATCGATAGATCATTTTTGATGGTTCCAATCGATTTATCGTGATCGATTACCCCTAAATCGATCTTTAAATCGTCTTTCTACGTGCTCTGGTTGGTTTATAACACAGAAAAATGTAATCTAAAGAAAATAATTACAATAATTATCATTCGATTAATCGCTGTAGTAATGCCCCCACCTGGGCGATGCCACCCTTTTCGATATGAAGGAATAGAGTTATCGCCTTCAAACTTGGTATGTGGTCATTGTGTGTGATAAACTGATCACAAACGAGTTTTGGTGACCTTAGGTCACCCCTAAGGGGGTGTTGCCCCCTTAGCGCCAAGGTCAAATTTGTCCTGAAAACCCTATTAGGCTTAACGTATCGGGCTAAAATTTGGATGTGAGCTATATGATGACGTAATCTCGTCGGAGACGAGATTACGTCCCTCTGCGTCCCCCCGTAAGGGGGGACTCTACCCCACAAAAAATTAATTTTGATCATAGAAGATTGAAACTTGGTGAAAGGATTCGGATTCGGAGTCGGAGACGGAGTCAGAGTCGGATTCGGTTTCGGAGTCCAGATCTACATCATTTGAAAAAAGAAGAAATGCATGGTATGCAAAACAGAGGAGGAGGAAAGAAGAAGAAAGGAGTAAGGAGGAGGAAAGGAGGAAGGAAGAAGAATAAGAAAGGATTCAGAATCAGAGGAGTCGGAGTCAGTACCGGCTCCGGTGCCGGAGCCGGTGCGGTGCTGAGTTAATAAACATTCGTATAACAACAATATTGGTATCCTTATATAGGTTATTGAGGTCGTAGAACTCGAATATGTTGGTTATAAATCCGTGTAGGATGTCTAGGACCCCCCTTGAGGGGGGTCCTGACTGAGAAAAACCACAGAGTGCAAAACAGAGGTCGAAGGAGGAAGAAAGAAGGATGAAGGAAGAGTAAAGAAGGAAAGAATAGAGAAGGAGTCTAACTCAGAGAAATGGGAGTTGACAGCTGCACCGGTGCTGGCTCCGGTGCGGTGCCGAGTTATTAAATATTTGTGTAATGATACAATATTGGTGTCTTTTATTTATTGGTCTGTAGATTCGAAAATAATGGTTTCAGAACCATCATGAAAAAAATAAAAATAAAAAATAAATAAATAAATAAATAAATAAATAAATAAAAATTCTTATTCTTTTTATGTTTATAACTTACAAATTTACGTTTTTACATACCCTAAAACAGTAAATCAGTAAATCAAACCACCCAACCTACACATCTAAAGTCCATCCATTGATCTATTTGATCTATTGATTCTATTGATTTAGGTCAAATTTTTACTAAAATTGTCATGTTTTACGTACCCTAAATCAGTAAATCAGTAAATCAAACCACCATCCACCCACCCTCCTGACCAGTTGTGATCTATTGATCTATTGATCTATTGATCTATTGATCTAATGATTTAAGTCAAATTTTTACTAAAATTGTCATGTTTTACGTACCCTAAATCAGTAAATCAGTAAATCAAACCCACCATCCACCCACCCTCCTGACCAGTTGTAATCTATATCTGTGATCTATTGATTAAGGTCAAATATTTTACTAAAATTGTCATGTTTACGTACCCTAAATCAGTAATCAGTAAATCAAATCACAAGCCCCTCCACTGTCCATCCTTGATCTATGAATCTATTGATCTATTGATCTACTTGATCTATTGATCTATTGATAAGGTTCAATTTTTTACTAAAATTGTCATGTTTTACATACCCTAAATCAGTAAATCAGTAAATCAAGTCACCCAACCTACCCTCCTGACCAGTTGTGATCTATTGATCTATTGATCTAATGATCTATTGATCTATTGATCTATTGGATCTATTGATAATTTTTTACAAAATTGTAACGTTTTACATACCCTAAATTACAGTAAATCAGTAAAATCCAAACCCACCACCCAACGCACCCTCCTTCCAGCCTTGAACTAATGATTATTGAAGCTATTGATTCAAGTCACATTTCGAGTATCACTATGGCATAAATACATACATAAAACAAAATTTTCACATAATAAAGCTTACTTAGCACATCTAAACTATGAATATAACCCCAAACGACAAACCTAACACGCCTTAAACATGAAAAAACTGTTAACGTAACAAAGGTTCCACATTAATAAAGCAATTAAATTAACATTAACATTACAAAGACGTAACCTATTCGCCATTTGGTCAAGCATGTCTCTAACATAACAATGTTAATTTTACATTAACCATGGTAATATTAAGCAAAAATTACCCCAACCTTGTGTAATTATCATACAGGACAGCAAAAGTATGCTAACGCTAAACAAGGTTGTCCACATTAATAAGCCAACATAACATTGCTAGAACTAAGAATATAAAATATACAACGACAAACCTGACACACTTAAGCAAGAATAAACTGCTAACATAACAAAGGTTCAAACTTATCAACAGTAAAAGTTACTAACAAGGCTCACAAAAAAAATAATCCAGACACTTTATCAAACATATCTCCAACAGGACAATGTTAATTTTACAAACGATAGTAATATTAACAAGAAAAATTAGCATAACCTTACCTAACCTGCATAATACCTAATGGGTAAAGACAAACAAAGTAAAGTTTTTACTCTCTGTTAAGCTAAACTATGAACATAACGACGTAAACACACAACAACCAGACGAATAAACAGCTCCATTAACCAACTAGTCAATAAAGCGAACATATGCGGGATTTTACATTAACATAGTAATATTTACCAAAAATTTATCATAACCTTATCTAACCATCATAATACCTAACGAGTAAGGACGAACAAAGTAAAGTTTTTAGACTTACCTCTTTTAGACTCCGTCCCCATTTCAGAAAATACCAACTCTTCTAAACATGGAAAATGATTTTATGCTTTAACCATTTGCATAAAGTGATGCAATACTTATTATATTTAACCCTCTGGCTGGAATACAGCAATGTAGCAGTCGCCAAACGGTTTACGATTGAATATAAATGACACATCGTTGGAAATAACAAAATTCCTCGTGAAGATATCAACAACAAGCGTAGAGATTCGGGGAGATGTCTTCGTATCAACAACACTGCGAAAACTATCCTACTGAAGAAAAAAGTGTAAAATAAAACAACCCTAAATGTAATGAGATCTTTCTTTCAACCAATCAGAAGAAAGTAAACAAAAATACGACGTACGGAATGAACCATATCAGTTCAAAAGGGTATATATTCTCGTTAGAAAACAACAACAACAACAATAACATAGTACAAAAATAAGTTCTTTAATATACTAACCAACGAATATATGCCTAACGTAACATTGTTTTCACTTAATAAAGCTAACATAGCATGACCAAACTAAGAATATATTGTACAGTGACAAAACCTAACCACACCTTACGCGACGAAATAAACTACTAACATTAACAAAGTTCCCACCACTTAACGTCAGTAAAAGTAGTAACTGCATTGCGTACAAAAGCGAACCTATTCATTACTTTTCCCAAGCATATCTCTAACAATTAACGGTAATTTTACATTGACACAGTAATATTAACAAAAATTTATCATAACATTGTCTAATTATCATACAGACCAATGAATAACTGTAAACATAGCAAAGTTTTAAACAAAACATAACATAAAAATAAGTTCTTTGAATAAAATATCATAGTAAATTGTAATAGTTTACTGATTTTAAAGCTGTAAATCAGTTAAATCAGAAATCAAAACACCAACCCACCCCACCCTCTCCCATGACCTTTTTGATCTATTTGATCTAGTGATTCATGTCACATCTCGAGTATCATTTCGGTTAAACATAACACAAAAATAAGTTCTTTATATACCAACCATCGAATATATGCTAACGTAACAACGTTTTTACATTAATAAAGCTAACATAACATAACCTGAACTTTGAATGTCTGAACTAAGAATATAATGTACAACGACAAACCTAACACACCATACGTACGAATAAACTACTAACATTAACAAACTCCCGCGCTTAACAACAGTAAACTACATAACACTTCATACAAAACGTAACCTATTCACACTTTTCAAGCATATCTCTAATATCAATGTTAATTTTTACATTAACATCGTAATATTTAACAAAAATTTAGCGTAAACCATGTCTAAGCATCATACTGACAACAAATATATGCTAACGAACAATTTTTTTACATCAACTTCGGTTAATATTTAACAAAAAATTCATCATAAACATCGTCTAAATATCATTATCCCCAACAAATTATTGCAAACATAACAAAGTTTTACCAAACATAACAATAAAAATAACAAAATTTTATCCTACATAACATAAAAATAAGTTCTTTGAATAAAATATCACAGTAAAGCGTAATAGTTTACTGATTTTAAAGCAGTAAATCAGTAAATCAGTAAATCAAACCACCCATCCCTGCAGTCCCCTGCTCATCCATCCGCCTATGATTATCACCTATTGATTCAGGTCATTATTCGAGTAAAATCATTTTGGATCAGCAATAGGTAAAGCCGTATTATCTAACTAAATCCCTTACAAAAGGTGACCAATCTATCAAAGATTCCAGCATCTTGAACTATGAATTGACACTATCTTCATCAAGGTGTCACTCGTTTCGAGTATAACATCATTTGAACTATGAATAATCGTAGACTTTTTGCCAAAATTCTAGGGCAAACCTAACATTAACCAACAAAACTTAACCTGGCTCACGTTTCTAACACATGATCGTCAGTTATCACAGTAATATCTTACAAAAAAAACTCATCATTTCTCTAACAAATCAGTGTTTATTTTCACATTGTCATAGTAATATTTAACATAACTTACCTAACTACGAATAAACAGTTTCATTAACCAAGGAGTATCTAAAGCAACACATTACTTTCCCCAAGAGAAAACCCAATGGGATGCGCCCCTTGAAAGGGTGAATCCTTGCGAGGGGGGATTCACCCCGAAGGGGTGTAAAGGCGGCTTTAAGGCCTCAGCCCAAAGTGCTGAGGCCTTGACCCCTCCTTCGGAGGGCGAGGCCTTACCCCCTTCGGAGGGGTAAGCCCGCTTTACACCCCTTCGGGGTGATCCCCCTCGCAGGATTCCACCACCCTTTTCAAGGGGCGGCATGCCCCCTGGGTTTTCTCTCGGGAGGTGAAGTGTTGCTTTAGATACTCTTGTTAAATGAAAACTGTTTATTCGTAAAGTTAGTACGTTATGCTAAATAATTTACTATGACAATGTTGAAAATAACACTGATTTGTTAGAGAAATGAAGAGTTTTTGTAAGATAATACTGTGGTAACTGACGATTAAGGTGTAGGAACGTGAGGCTAGGTTAAGTTTTTGTTTGAGTAATGTTAAAAGGTTTGCCCTAGAATTTTGGCAAAAGTCTACGATTATTCATAGGTCAAAAGGATGTTATACTCGAAACGAGTGACACTTTGATGAAGATAGTGTCAATTCTTAGTTCAAGATGTTGGTATCTTTGATAGATTGGTCACTTTGTTAAGGGATTTTGTTAGATAATACGGCTTACCTGTTGGTTTATCCAAATGATACTCGAAATATGACCTGAATCAAAATAGGTCGAAGATCATAGGCGGATGAGAGCATGGAAGGATAGGAAGGTTGATGGTATTATGATTTACTGATTTACTGCTTTAAAATCAGTAAACTATTACGCTTTACTGTGATATTTTATTCAAAGAACTTATTTTTATGTTATGTCAGGATAAAATTTTGTTATTTTTATGTTATGTTTGGTTAAAACTTTGTTATGTTTGCAATAATTCGTCTGGGATTATGATATTTAGACGATGTTTATGATGAATTTTTTTGTTAAAATATTACGAAGTTGATGTAAAAAATTGTTACGTTAGCATTATATTTGTTGTCAGTATGATGCTTAGACATGGTTATGCTAAATTTTTGTTAAAATATTACGATGTTAATGTTAAAATTAACTATTTGATATGTTAAGATATGCTGTGAAAAAAGTGTGGAGACATATCCTCAAGGTTACGTCTCCTTGTATGAATTTGGTGAATGTAGGTTTGTTACTGGGTTGTGTTTAAGGCGAGTCGCACATCGGAGAGCATGTAAATAGTTATTAGTATGTAGTGTATTATCGTTAAGCGACCATAAGAAAAGTCGAAATAAGCCCCCCCCCTTATACTGACCCCTTTATATCGCTTCTTATTAGGTTCGAGTCATATAATATATTATAACAATTAATAGTCTTATTAAGTTATCAGACAATGTTATGTAGAGCTATTATTTAATGTTTAATATAAAAACGTTTGTTACTTAGTCAATATATTTCAGATGTGCAGTTTATAGTATATATTATTTAAAGATACTTAATTTTGTGTAGTTATGTTATATACCAAATGATACTCGAGATGTTGACTATGTAAATCACTAAGTATAATCAATTAAGATCAAAAATGAATCATGGAGAGTAAGGTATATAGTATATATGTGGTACGGATGGCTATATATATATGGTTGGATATATTGGGATATTGATTTACTGATGTTTACTATTTACTTGCCTTTTAAAATCTAGTTAAAGAGACTAAGTTACAATTTTATCTATTATATGTTTTATTCAAAGAGAACTTGAGTGATTTATTGTTAATGTTTGATTAAAAATTTGCTATAAATTACATTTTATTGCATTCGTTTCAACGATAAATTAGACAATTTAGATATTGACACAATGAGATTTGTATATAGAAAATTTACATGTGTGTCAAAGTATAGGATATTATATTAAATATTTGGGGATAATGTAGATGAGGAAGATGACTTATGGTGCGGGAGTGAATTATGTACGAGCAGTTTCAAGTTCTGTTGTACGCTCAATGCTAGTTACTTTATTAGCTGAGCGTTGATGAGTAGTGGTTGGAAGCTGGGTGTAAAATGTTCTGAGAGCGCGGTCACTGTAGTTTATTTAGCCCGAAGGAAAAGTGTGCGGATTTAAGGAGTGCTAGTTGTACAGGGTAATCATGTTCGTGTGATCAAATGGAGAGAAATGTAGTGAATTGCTTATATTCAGAGGGCTCTCTACGATGCTAATGTATAGAGCACTATGGATTTGACTTATGTGAAAGACAATGTGTAGACGAATTAGACTGATTGCGGTTGTGTAGTTTGTGAGGTATTATACTATATGGAGACTTGTATGTTTTATTCGCTATCACTATGTTATTTCGCTGTTCTTCGTTGGGATGAACCCTACATTTGTGCTATCAGAGACTGATGTCTGAGAGAGAAATAACTGCCCTATTATGTGATACTGCATTAACTTGATTCAATTTACGTATTACGTTGTCCTAAGTTATATGTGGGTCTACGTTTACTTAGGCTGGGCTTTTCTTTTCGACTTTCTTGATTTTGGTATATGTGTGACAAGTACTAACTGCGTGTAATCTTCATCACATTTTTATGTGCCTGTGTTTATATACTACGTACTATTTTCTTCACGCACAGTAGGCATATGAGTCTTCTAGCTTCTCGGATACAAGAACAGATTTCCACCGCAGAAATCATTCTAGCAGCTTGTGTTGTTGATATGCTTATATCTAGGATGAGGACGTTTCGTTATATTCACAAACGAGATTTGTGTCAATGTATATTTAATTCGTATAACGCGATTTATGGCACTATTGCTACATTGCTTGTAGTATGATCAGGCCACTCGAGAGAGTGGATTTAGAATATATAGAATTAGATATGTAATGCATATTGCAACTTTATTGCGATTGAAAATGTGTAAAGTGGCAATTTAAATATGAATCATGATTTTCCATGTTAGAGTTTGGTTTTTCTGAAATGGACGGTAAAGGCTACAATATAAAGATATATAGGTAAAAGTCTAAAAAACTTACTTTGTTCGTCCTTACTCGTTTAATGTAATGTATGATGGTTAGGTTAACGTTATTGAAAAATTTTTGGTATAAATATACTATGTTAATATGTAAAATCCCGCATATTGTCGCTTTATTGACTAAGTTGGTAATGATAGCTGTTTATTCGTTCTGGTGTTGTAGTGTTAAGTACGTTATGTTCATAGTTTAGCTTTTACAGAGAGTAAAAACTTTACTATTGTTTTTTTTACCCATTTAAGTTATAATATTTGAAATTTCGAATCATTAATATTTTTTACTTGTTATTAAATATTATCACCTTAATGTTAATGGTAAAATTAAAACAATTGTTCATGTTGGAGATATGTTGTATTAAAATTGAGCGACTGGATATGTTTTATGTGTAGAGCCTTGTTAGTTTACATTTTTAACTGTTAATAAGTTGGACCCTTTGTTTTATGTTAGCAGTTATTCTGCTTAAGATAGTGTCATGGATTGTCGTTGTATATATAATATTCTTAGTGTTCTAGCACAATTGTTATGGTTGGCCCTTTATAATGTGAAAACTTTGTTACAGTAGCATATATTCGTTGATCTGTCTGTATGATAATTACACAAGGTTGGGGTAAATTTTTGCTAAATATTACCATGTTATTGTAAAATTAACATTGTTATGTTAGGAGACATGCTATTGACCAGTTTAGTGAATTAGGTTAACTTCTTTGTAATGTTATTTTAGTACTTTACTGTTGTTAAATTTGGAACTTTGTTTAACGTTAAACAGTTATTCATAGTTTAGTATGTTAGATATGTTGGTATATTCATAGTTTAGTTTAAGATGATGTGCTAAGTAAGCTTTATTAATGTGTAAAACTTTTGTATTTTATGTTATGTTATTTAACCATAGTGATACATCGAAATGTGTGAGACTTGAATCCAATAGAAATCAATAGATCATTAGTTCAAGGCTGGACAGGAGGTGTTTTGGCGTGGAGTGGTTTTAATTATCACTGATTTTAAAGCAATTGGCGGATATCATATCTGTAAATTTTTAGAGTATAAAATTTACTTAAAATCAAATAAAGATCAATAGGATCAATAGATCAT
>JABUQX010082950.1:0-25000 GCA_015478945.1 Trachelipus rathkii | reverse complement strand
AAAAATAATAATAGTTTTACCCTAGCTGCTAGTTGTATAAAATGGTGGTTGCGCAAACCGGCAAAAGGAAAACTATTTTGCTGATATTATATAATATATATATATATATATATATAATATATATAATATATGTATTATATAAAGATATATATATATATATATATATATATATATATATATAAGCATAATGTATTATTATATATAAAGAATATGCTTATTTAAATAAAAAAGTTCAAACTCCTTAATTGCCATAATCGTAATAAAGAGAAGGTCTCTTCTTATGCATGTCGCTACGCAGAATCCGAACTAGGATTCGAACCCGCGACCATGCCAGCGATTCCATCGCTATAATCCACCGATTTATATGTATACAATATACTAAATATATATATATATATATATATATTAATTAATATATATATAATATATAGAGCAATAATATAATACATATTAATATATATATATTATAAAATATAAATAAATAATTATTATATATAAATTAGATTATATATATAATGTAATATATGGAATATAATTGTTAATTATTATATTCTTTCTTTTTTCTAATAATATAAATAAGTAAATAAAATAATAAAATTATATTATAATATATTATTTTAATTAAGTATTATAATTATATAATAAAGGATATCTTACTTAAAGAGAGACATTTTTATAAAGGAGTTAATTTATATATAATAAATATGTATATAATATTATATTATATATATATATATATTATAATATATATATAGTATAGAATAATAATAATATAATAGTAATATATGATTTAGCAAACGATTGTTTATTGGAATTTTTTTTTACTTTTTTTTTTGCTGTAATTTAGAATGTAGTTTTAGGATTTTTTTTTTTTTTTTTTTTTTTGCAAGTTTCGTTCTCATATTTTTTTTTCATATTTATTTGGCTGAATTTATTATATTTTTATAGCACATTTAGAATGGTTGGATCAGATTTATGTTTTGGTGTATGATTGATTTATTCAAAAATCGGAAATGAGGATAACATTTTTTTTTCTACTAAAGGCGTTTTAGTTTTTCATTTGTGCTTACGAAAACGTAAGAGAAATGAGTTCAAGTTTGCGTTCGTTATATGGTCAAAGACTTTAGGTCAAAATTTTAGAAAAAAAATGCCACCAAACGTAAGGAATTTCCTAATTCTGTAAAAGGTTCGCTATTTCCCGGTGCTTGTCCAATTTTAAACACGTTTCTTACGAAACAAAAATGTAAAACAAACAATAGAACAAAATAATTATTTGGCATTTCTGGATATCGATATAATAATTAGCTTTAAATCTAATTCCTTCCAAATCGATAAACCATCACAATAGTTGATCAATTATTTGTAATATAAACCATTTTTTATTTTTTTATTTTTGTTTATTCCAAAACCACGTGGTCCATCACAACAGCTGATTTCAAATGTTTGTAAACAAGAGTTAGTTTATGCACAAATATTCGTGCTAAAACATGGGGTGAGACATTATTATCGAAGCGTATAAGCACAAATACAAAAACGTATAAGGGTCTAAGTACAATTTAATTATTCAAAATTTGAAAATGATTGAGTAAGTTCCTTCTTCTGATGTTTCTTTCATCCAATTTCATCCGGAAATAAATTTAAAAAAAAAATAAAAACTACGTTTTATTTTGTGCATTTTTTTGGATTTTTTTTAAAACACTTCAATTAAAACCAGTTATAATTATAATATATTTATATATATATTATATTATAATATATATTATAATAGGAATTATAAATATATATTATATAATAGTGAAATAGAAATATATAGTATAGTATTATTATATATATTTAATTTAATAATATTTAATTATATATATAGTATATATATAAGTTATATATAATACTATTATAATATATAAATATTATATATTATTAATATATTTAAATATATTAGTATATATATATATATTATATAATATATTTTATTATTAAATTAAAAATACTAAATATATATTATAGTTTATATTGTTATTTATTTATATATAATCTAGTATTTATTATATATTTATATATATATGAATAAATATATATATATTATATATATATCAGAGGTGGGCATTTCCGCTCTTTAGTCCGCTATCACGCTAGTCCGCTGCGAGCGACTACCAGAATATGTGCGGACTAGCGGAGGTGCGTAGTCGTCAGGAAATTAGCGGACATGCACGTGCGGATCAAAAAAGTTTCCGCGTGCGCGTATTTTGTTCCCGCACCTTTTTAATAAAATTAATGAATAAAAATTAGTTTTCTTATATCTTATGAAATTCCTCAACTGCTTATATTAATAGTAAATAATAAAGATTTTATTTATAACATAGGTTATAAATCTAATACCCATCTCTTACTTCCTCTTAGTCTAGACTTATGTTTTTTAAAATTAAATACTCTTCCTAAAAATCCAATCTCAACTCCTTCAATTGAGTATCCCATATATAATTAATAATATTCATTTAAATTTGTAATATTTATAGATCTGAAGGCTATTTAAATTATAAAGTTTAGTAGATTTAATCTAATTATTATTATTACTTATAATAATAATATTAGGTTCAAAAATTTTAAAATTCAATTCTGTATTAGTAAACCCAATATATTTTATATATAATTATAATATTGTATATTATATAATAGTATATATTATATAATATATAATAGTTTATATTATATAGGTTTAATATAATTATATGGTATATATATATATATATCGGAATAAAGGTGTATATATATATAGAATAATATATAATAATATATAGTATTATTTATTATAATTATATATATAATATTATAATATATAATATATAATATATAAGTATATATATATATATATAATATACTATATATATAATATATTATATTTGGGTTTACACAGAACTAATTAACATATATTATATAATATATATATAAGGTAATATTTTAATATTATTAATAATCATAGTTAAATATATATTAATATATATATATATATATATATATATTACTATAATATGAGTAATTAGAATAATATGTATTATATAATAAGTACGAGGAGAGCTAGATACGTATTTAGCTAATTAGCATCGACTCGTATGCAGGAGTCGAGACACTTTTTCATGGATTCTACTAATGTCTTTGGAAACGAAAATAGACCTTCTTGTTTATGGAGTGGAACAGAGCTGGTCAAAAATAATTCAGTAAAGGGATGCAAGATGATTAAAGGGTGATGGACCTATAAATTTAGCTCAATCGGTAACTGCTGATGATAAGAATAGATATTTAAACTACACCAGCCAACTCTTCTCACCACAGGACTTCTTATCCCTTTCAGCATAGGCAGAATTGTTGAAACTAGTTTCATAAAAATATATACACATCTCCCGTGAGGTGTGTCTGCGGCTGTATGAGCTGGAATATTAGTATTGGTGGATATTGATTAGAGGCAAAGGAGCGTCTCAGGCCCTTTAACTGCTTATTATTTTTATATTATGAGAACACTAATCTTTTAATGAACGGTACATGTGGATCATCTTGTCCTAATTGAAGACACAATTGAGGAGGAAGTGGAAATCTTGAGATTTTGTAAATAATATTCATTTCAAATATTATCAATTTATATAATATTATAAATATAATTTATGTTTTTCTTATTAACTATTTAGTTAATTAATATTAAATCTTTTGTGAGAGTTCGCACAAATTTTAGAGAGGAGGACGTACGGACGGCGGACTTGCAGATTAGCGGAGGTTGTTGATTTAATAAGTGACGGAGGAAGCAGCCTAGTCGGACTTCGTATTTCTCGAGGGTGCGGAGCGTGCTTCTATCGGTACATACCATTCCTTAAAATGAGCGGAGATTCATAATCACATAGTTTATTATTAATATAATTATTAAGTACCTATACTAATTAAGTTTTAATGTATGAACTAATAGTAAGAAATAATAATATAATAATTAAAATATAATAAGTATTGTATTATGAAATAATAATGTAGTATAAAATAGATCTAAATGGAGGGTATTATATATATTAACTATAATAGGGATAAATAGTATATATATTACCATAAAGGAGTAAAATAAAAAAAGTATAAATGCTAATAAGCCATGAAGTTATATGGTTATAATATAAAGTATTTAATATAAGTAATAGAAGTGCGCTGACAGTTGAAGTAAATGCGAAATTAATGGGATAATTGAGATAGGTGAACAGTAACAATTACCAAAGCAGTTGTATATGAATAAATTAAAGTATAATAATTACTATATACAATAATAATAAATAAGATAAATATTAAATAGAAATATATAATATATGAATAAGCAAAATGATATGTATATTTTTTATCTCTAGAAATATAATAAATATAACTTTAAACATTAATATTATTTATATCATATAATTTATTATTATAATTATAATATATACTTCCAAATATATTTAATAATTAGATTAAATTAATATATTAGATATATATTAGGTATTTCAAAATCTATAATTGAGTATTTATTTATTATATATAAAATATATTTATTATATTATATTTATTCATTTCTTTATTATTTAATATATATATATATAGAAATAATAAATATAATAATTATTAATAATAATATAATTAAATATGATATTCCCTCGTAATGTAGGAGTAAGTTTAAGTAAACCTTTACACCTTTATAATTATACTTTCCCTACTTCTATTCTTATTGAGTTGATTATAAGTTATGATCGAGTATTGAATATATTTCATTGTGACTTAATTATTGTAGTGGTTCATCTGAGTCAGCTGTAGTCGTCTCTATACGAGAGAAATTTATTTCCCATCGAATTCTTTCAATACTTGTTAAATAGTTCACATTACTAGTGTTAGACTACAGATAACTCACCTTAATTATATAAATTTAGTAAATGCCGGAAATATAGGACTTCAAAAAATAAATTTGTGTACATTATATATCTCTCTACTTTTGTATTTTACATTATTTTTTATCTGCTAGATTTTAGGTCCTGTTTATAATATAAATAAATAATAATAATAATATTACATCTGTGTATTAATATTTGACTGTGCATATGTACGTAAGGGTATCATGGTATAGTATAAATATGATAATATAATATATACCCTTTATTCACTTAACTCCGTGAAACTTCCTAGTTATATAGTGACTGATTAAAGCTCTCTCACTATAACTTTCAATAGTTTAAGGCTCATTTTTCTCAATCTCATTTTAGTTCGTATGGTTTTCAGTAGTTATGAGTTGTAGTGTTTTTATGTTTTCCTCGTATAGATATACGTTAATATGTTAATGTCCATAATCCTTATTAACTCATTATTATAGAGTCTAGTGGAAAAGTAAACTCTCTATAACCTTTTATACACACTAACGTTCTTAGATCAGCTCCTAAAGACACTATCTCTAACCATTGAATTGAGCGATTTAACATTTTATTAACATAAGTTTAATGAGTAATTGTTATATAATACCTAACCTAACTTAATTAATAAAAAAATAAAAGACTATTAAGTAATACCTGGAGAGTAACCAAGTATCCTCATTGGGTATTCGCTAGTGTTCTTTTTGCTCACTTCACATATGTAACTAGGGTCAACGAAATGTCAATTATTGTTCTATGTATCTCGTAATAAACAGGATAGGATGGATATAGTCATAGAAATATATAAGATAAACACTCACTATCTAACATATATTACTATTAATTATATTATTTTCTCGATAACATATGAAACACCATTAATAGAGTATTTCTTATTGTTAATATTTAGATTTATTATCTTTATATTTGAAATTATATTTAAAAATAAACATAGACTATTTTAAATTATCATTTTTTTAAACAAAAATAGAGTATTAGATAATAAATATATTAGTGTTGATGGAAACAAAATACAGCGACCTATTACTATCATACCCATAAATATACTCAATGATAGATATATTATAATATATATAATCCATGATTTAATTGTTTTATTATATTTAATTATTATTACTTTATATACTCCATTTACTATATAAATATATAATAATATATTATATATTTTATATATATAATTATATTATATATATAGGGCTCTATAATAGTATATATATATATAATTTATATATAATGATACTAATAATATATATATCATTATGTTATATATTATATACATAAAATATGTTAATATATTTTATATATTATTTTAGATAAATATATATAGATATATATAATAAGTATTAAATATATTCTATAAGTATATATATGGATATAATAACTATAATATTATATATACGTATATATAGTGACTCGTATATATTTTTTATTATATAGTATTTATATATCTATTTATACTATATATAGTAGATTAGTATATAAATTATCATAATATAACTATTATTATATAAACTTTAATATACTATATAATATAAATATACTATATAATAGTATATTAATATATAGTATATATTTAATATAATAATAAATATATAGTAGTTAGTTAGTATCATATAATAAATATATACTATATATATATACTACTTAAATATATATATACATTATTAATATTAATAATATATATAATTTACTATGATATATATTATGATATATATATAATATATAATATATATATATATATATATATATATATATATATATATATATATATATATAACTATATAACATATATATACTCCCTATATATATATAATATTCATTATATATAATTAATATATATATATATATAAATTTCATTATATTAATATAATATATATATATGAATTATAATTATAATATAATAATATATAGTACTCAGTTATATAAATAATATATAACCTATACTATTATATGATAACTATATATATTTATTAACATATATATATAATTATACTATATATATATATATATATTATATTATATATATATATATATATATATATATATATATATATATATATACTATTATATATATATATCTATATAATATATCTTACATCTTTGTTTACATAATGAACTATATTATATATTATTACTTATTATAATTATATATAATTATTATATAATATATATATTAAATATATAGTCATTTATATATATTTCTATATTATATATACTATAACTCATAATAGATATAGTAAAATATATATTAATTATAATAAATATAAGTATATATTATATATATATATATCTATCATATATATAATACCTTCATATAATATTATAAATATAGAGAGAGAGAGGAGAGAGAGAGGTGAGTCTAAATCTACTCACGTTAACGTGAACATTTATATAACGTCCACGAGTTGACCCAGAAAAAAAGATAAGCGACTCCAGCGACTTGAGTCTCATATTTCGCAAAAATTTTCTACTGATCAAAATCTTAAAATTTTTCCAATAAATATTATATTATATAATAATACAATATATAATAGATATATATATTACTGATTATATATAAATATATATAAGTATTATATATATATACTTAATATAATATATATATATATATATACCGTATACTATATATTATATATATTATATGGATCATGTGAAATCCGCTTCCACCTCTATATACATATCGATCGCATGAATTCGAACACATTTCATAAAATTGAGGTGAAAATGCCTAAAGTCAAATTGAAACTTTATTATTAAAGCAGCTTCGCAACTCTAAAAAAATTATAAAAAAAAAAGTCAAATCTTGTGAAGAAAAATTTCTTCGTCTGATGACTTATATTATTAGTTTAAATCTATGTTAAACTAACTTTTTTTTTAAACTTTTTTTTTCTTAAACATTTTAAAGTTACTTCAGATATATAATGTATAATTTATTTTTATATATACAATTTTACATTTCATTCTTATTGGTTAAAAAAAAAAGAATACACACACACACATGTGGCACCAAGAGGGAGCTTTCAACACTTTATTCGATTTACGTAGATTTAAAAAAAAATGGCTTGAACTTAACTGGAGGCAGATAACGGGACATATACATATATATATATTAGTATTATATATGTAGAATGTTATATTATATAATGAGTAATAGTATACTTATAGTACGTAGCATTATTATATAGTTATATAATCTATAATAGTATTATACTATACTTCTATATATAACTATAGATATATATATATTATATATATATAAGTATATAGGAATATAATAGATTTAAAGTAGTATGGTACTCATATATATTATATATGTATAGGTGACTCATAAAAAAGTATTATAATACTTTATAATATATATATATATATATATATATATATATTATATATACTGAGCTATAATATATATATATATATACTACCTAATACACCTTACCTCACAACCCTAATCCCCTACTAACTACCCACACACCGACATCACATCTAACCCATACCATACTAAGTACATCTCACTCAGCAAATAATACACGAAATCTAAACAATACCTATATATATACTATCATATTCAAACCCTAATTACTACCAACCACATAACTACAGATAAAACATACACCCTCTCACACCCCATACCACACACTAACACAAACACCACATATAACACCTACCATAAATATATATAACACACATAATTATCATAACCTATTTTTTATTATTATATAACTATACTATTATTCTATTCCATCATTACTACATCTAATAGTCCACAAAACAAAAATATATCAACCAATAATAATAATAATATTACAAACTACCAACACAGTATAAACTTTAATGATAGTATACCCCAAACATATAATACCCTAAGATCAGGGAAATAATATCATATATAATACCTAACCACATAAAACATATAATAACATATAATACAACCAGATTCCAATATATAACCCCTATAAATACCCTACCTCTACCCATACCCACCAACCAACCACCACCCACACTAAATACCCCACGTCACTATATACTACCATATCAAATTGCATATGAAACCTAACCCACCACCAGCAACGATAACCACACCCACCACCGACCCCACACAACCCCAAACCACCGCACACAAACCCCACCAACCTACACCTACAACACCCACAAAAACCACACACATTGGCTTCTTTTACATTTCCTACTAAATTTATAATTTGTTTAAAATAATTTAAAATCTGACAATCGTTCATTTTTTTCCCTTAAGAAACACTTATACAATTCCCAAATGAAATAATTATTTGAAAAATTTAACTTCTTTTACAAAGATAGGAAAAGTGGGGAAAGGAGAATAAAGGGAATAGGTTAACGAGGCAGAATAATCGACATGAGCTATATATATATATATTATATTATCATAATATATATATATATACTATATATATACTTATACTATAATATATACATATATACTATGTCTTATATAGTATAATATAAATAATATATATATTATATTATATATATATATTAATATACTATATTTATTTATATATATACCTTAAATATTATATATATTTATACCTATATATTACTATACATATACAAGTAGGTTAATATACTATATATACTATATTATATAATATTACTATATATTTATATATATATAATTATTATATTATTATATATATATTATATTATTATAATCTAGTTTTCTAATAGTAATAATAATATATATAATATCTACAATACCTGAATCCAATTGTTTAAATTTTATTAAACGTAATTTGCTGTAGTCGGTAAATAGTTTCGTGAGTGGGGAGATATGCTAGTACATAGAATATTATATAAAATAATTCATTATTAACTATTATGAATAATACTATATAACTATATAATAAATTATTATTATAATATATAATAATAATTAACTATTACTTATATATTATAAATATATATATTATACATATATAATATATATTAAAATAAATATATATATAATAATATAATATACTAATAACATAACTAATTATATATATATTATAGACATTAATAATATATCCATAATCGATATATATATATACGTTATATTAGTATAATCTAAATATAATAATACATATACCATAATGAATATAATAACTATAAATATAATATATTAACTATTATTATAATAAGTTACTAATTCATATACTATAATATATATATTATATTATACAGAATATTATATAATAAAGGTTTCTATAGAAAGCCCTTTAGTTGTTTATTATGATGCTAATATATAATATTATCTTACTATACTATTAAATTATTACATTATATATATTAATATTATATATTAATTATTATTATATTAATTTATATTATATTTAATAAAAATATGTAAATGTATCATTAATATAGGCTATAATTAGGGTCATATATAATTAAATTAGAATTAAAACTAAGGTGAAACATTCTACACAACTTTTCTGTTAATTATGTTATAAAAATACAGATACTTCTCTCTCTCTTGAACTTTCCACAATCGATTCCTTCTTTTACTGCAGCTGGTTCATGACAAAAGAGTTATTCCTAATTTTATCTCGTAAAATTTGTAAATATCCTTTATATGACTACTTACTCTTCCCTATCCTACAATTATTTCTCACTCAAAGACAAGACACATTGACATTAATCAATTGTAGTTTTCTTCCATAAGCTATTAATCAGCGTTTATATACTATAAATTACGTACAATTCGCCCGTTCCGTTGAAAATATATAAATAACTCATCATTGTGTGACTGTCAGTAATATTTTACGAGTGTAAAGATGAGATAACACCTCCAGTTATCTATACTCCTTAATTTACCAATTTTGTAACCAAATATTTCTATATATTATTTATATTATATAAGATAAGTTTTTATTATATTATTCATAAACATAATTAATGGTATTTTATATACTATCACTTGCTTATTGTGTAAATTATTTTATATATATCTCTTATACTACTATCATAATAGACCTAATTTTTAATTTTAAAATTAATATCATAATATATATAATATATTTATTATAAAATATTTTATTAATTATATAATAGTTATAACTTAATTTCATCTCTTATATATAATAACAAATTACTATTATCACTATTAAGTATTCATATATTATCATATAGATTACTAACAATACCTAATAGCTCTAATATATAATTTACTCTATACCTCATATATATCTTTCTAATCAAGTAGTTCAATTTATAAATAATTTCTCATTTTCAATCTATAATAAAAATTTTTACATATATCATTAAATATTGTATTTAAATACATAAATGTATATATGAATACAATTTTAAAGTATTCCCTAAGATTTACATCATCATCTATATAATACTATATTTATATTATAATTAAAATATCACTAACAAATAATTTAAATTATATATACATACTAGTATATAAGATCAATAATGTTTATATTAATCTATAGATCATGTTTACTATATATAACTTATTCAAATTTATATATTAATATTAATTAACATATACAATAACTACTAATATATTATTATAGCCTCTAATATATAATAATTAAATTATTATATATATATTATATAATATATATTATATATATTATAATCTTATATAATTATATATTAGTGTGATTATAATATCGATTACCTGTAGGCACATAGAATTACACATTTGGGTAGGCAAAGTTTTACATTATAATATATAAATAAAAGTTATATATATTATATGGTATAACTGAACGATAAACATTTAAAGTATTTATTATGTTAAATTAATTTTTAATTCACTAAAGGGATTATATACTATATAAATGAATAATATTTAGCACATTATATATTCATTACTTTAATACTATATTCCAATAGTTGTATTCACATTTAGTACATCTCATTATTTTCTATCTGACGTTAACAGTACGAATACTTCTCCTCATCTTATCTCAATACTCACAATATACGCTCACTCTCTTATCTGGTGATAATAATATAGTATATGGTCGGAAAACAATCGAAACTCAACGTGTACTTTTTATGTCATATTATCCACAATTCACTCTACTCTATTATTGTGATGTAAAAGCTTGTAGTCTTCATATATAATACTCTTAGTCCAAATTCACATTATATTTCTATACTTAATCAATTTCACAAATTGCGCAGTAATTTCTGTAGTGACTCCATCCATTTGGTTCATGTTTTTACAAACCCATAATAATCGCACCACGTATGCTCTCCGTCTTTCTCGAAAGATAGTTTATAGCTAATTGTTTTTTGCTCTGTCTGAAAATATATAATCTACACTTCTCACGATTATTAACCATTTCTGAATGCATATCTATTCTCCTATACATCTCTATGATTTATTAGTATTGCTACCAAACTACTCATCTTATCTATACTAATTTTATTAAAAGTCTCTTAAATTACAGTTCTTACTATACAATCTTAAAATATCTCTAAAGTTTTCGGTACATATAATTTTTTTTTCTTTATGCAACAAACTTGTACTTAAAAATCACTTTATTTAAATTTTCTGTAAATAAAGCAATATTAGTAAAGAATCACACTTTAATTATTATAAACATAAACAGTACACCACCTAGTCCCACGACCTATCACTCGCCCTTTTTCTTATCGGTACTATCAATATTTTATCCGGGTTGTTAACTAGTATCAATCGGTAGTATTTAAAACGTACATAGAAAGTTCTCGTCAACTCTTCTTACCGTCCATCCTATTTTCTCAATAGTGCTCATCCGTTATTCTCCTTCTCCATTTCCGTTCGTTCTGTTAATGGTTATGGGTTTAATTGTACATACCTTAAGTGCTCCTGGATCTTCTTTCAACTTCTATTATACATATTCTGGTCGATTAGATGCTCGTAAGGTTTCTTTTTTAATAAACGCTGCTTATTCGTCGCGGTTAGCCTTTTATTATTTATAAATAAATATTTCAGTTACAACATATATATTATATATAATATATATTAATATATTTTAAAATTAGTTTATATTTATTAATATATAATAGATATATTAGTTGGTGTGTTGTAGGTATATAAAGAATTATATTTACTTATTAAGATAGATAATATATATATAATAAAATATAATTCGTAGGAAAGGTTTCTTGGTCTAATTCGGATAGAATAATATTCTACTAATAATTTATTATATTTATATTTAAGCTTTAAGTGCTAAAATAAATAATTTGTAAATTTTATATCTATTTAATAAATTTTATGATTGTAATTAAAAATAAAATGTTCTTTTTTTATTAAATATCTTTTTTATATTTAATATTAAAATTAAATATAATTTTAATAATTATAGTATAGCTTTATAAATATTTTTCTACAATTTAATATTTTTCAAATTTTACATTATTTTTGACGTACTAAAAAATATATTGTGTGTAGGACTACCTACCCTGGCCTACCCTATATATTATACGCGCTCCACTAGATTATATATTAATTAATAATATTATAAATTTCTAACCATTATTTATTTGAGATGCTAATCTTCATTAATTCATTTACTAGTAGTCTCAATTATATTTAACTCAAAATATAATAAACTTAAATGCTTTTTATTATTAATATTAATATAATATATTTACAATGTGCATATTATTTTGCTTAACAAATAAGTGTATTTCATAACCTCAGTATAGACTTTCGACCTTCATATTCAACATTTATTGCTGATGATACTGATTATTAAAATTATTATTTTCTTTTTTATTTATTTATATCTTCTATTATATTATGAATAACCCACTACGAAAGTACCATTTGTGAAAAGATCAGATTGAGGTAAAAGATATTTGCTGTTACGGAGAGTCCACCACCATTGCTATCTCCTAAATTACCATCAAATTACTACTATCTGAAGATTTATTTCTCCAGTAAAAAGGTTAGCAATTTTTTATTATTATATTGTGATTAATATTATTTAATTTTAATTTACAAATCATCCAACAAGTACTGAGGGACGCCAAATTGTAAAATTTGAGAACACTTTATGATCTTGTAATTCAAGATTTGCGAGAAAAGATGAGAGTAATTTGTCATTATATTAAGTAAGAATAAAAACTAAGATCAAACAAAAATTTTTTTTCTTTAATTTTAGTTAACTTTGGAAACTTACAAGAATGAAAATTAAAATTAAAATTTTTACCAAAATCTTAATTTATAGTTTGAAAGAATATCTTAAATTTTTAATATTTTACTTAATATATTAACCTTTTATTCTGAAATCTTACTTCTGATTTATTTGGATGCACATTTTGATCGTATGGTATTTCTACTGCAAAAGGATACCTCCCAACTGGTTGATATGCATATCGAATTGCACCAACAAGTAGATTGTCTTTTATTGGCCTTCCGCTCCTCTTTTTGCCGATTTTTAGAATACAATCAAATCTTATCGCGTTCTCATGTATACGTTTCTTTTTGTATAATCACTGTATAAACTGCTAATTTTGAAGACGCATAGCCTATAAATAGTTCCACTAAACTATACTAAGATAATATTATATAGTTCCTATACATTATTTTTAGTAGTACATATATATTAAATTATATCGACTATACCATATATTAATAATTAGTTATTAGTATATATATTATTTATATTTATATATTATATATATATATATATATAATATACTATTAATATATATCATAATATATCTAATTACTGAATATATAGTACGTACTATAAGTATATACTATATATTATATATATATATATAGGTCAGCCTCTAGAGGAGGAGCCACAATCCTATCTCAAAAACCTACAAAAGTACCGGAAAGGTGAATTACATTTGTGAAACTTAAATTATATCCTAGCGATTTGGGGGAAAAAATGTAAAAAAAAAAAAAAAAAAAAAAAAAAAAATAAATATCTATACTCAAAAACTAACAATAGTACGCTCGAAAAGGCATACATAATTAAATAGGGTCTGCCCTTGTGTGGTGATGTTAAACAATAAAAAAAAAAACAAATTTTATTGTTAATAATTATCAGTCAATTGATTTAGAGAGGCATTAGAGGGCTTCTGTTATTGAGTACCTTGTTTCTTTGGTTTCAACTCGTGTGGTGTTAGAAAATTAGAAATAGGACTATTTCTTGATGTTTAAGAAGCTTATTGCTTTTTGCTTTTTTTAAACTAAAGATACCCATGGCATAGGGGTCTCTCAAGACTCTCCATATCCATACATCGGCGCAACCGGCTGATGGCAGGAGTTCGGAGGGTCTCCTGACTCAGGTCCTTCCGGTCTTGGAAATACGCGCGCTAGCAATAACTTTTCCCCCCCCTTACAATAGTTGCCGGGTAGGTCTCGAGACCCCGCAGCACGGCATCTTCCATTTTTCGGTTACTATTGCGGATATTCGTTCGCGGCGGAGGAGGTATCCCTGCATCGCTCCCCCGTCTCCACCTTACAGGGATCATGCACGGTATGTGAAAAATCGTGCCCCTAGGTCTGGTAGTTCCCCGGTCGGGGTCGAGCCACCTAAATTGCGTTACATCCACCGCCGGCGTGTAAAATACAGTTTTAACGAAATTAATTATATGCCGCTAGCAGTCCTATACTAATGTTCCCAGCACCCCCTGGCTGCATGTCCCTCCTCCCAAAATATCAAAAATAGCCACTCAATTTATATGACTTTTCCACATCATTTTTTTTTTTTTTTTATTTTTTACGTTTTACCGAACACCCAAAACATCTTGTCTCATCTCACGTGATTACCCTGTAATAAATGCTCTTGCCATTTCCTGTAGCTTTCTGATAGTTTTCAGGATATGATTTTGTTTTTTTTTTCTTTATTTTTTTTATTTTTTTTTTATTATTTTTTTTTTTTATTCTATTATCAGTGTCCTCCCCGGGTAAACAATTTTGCCAGGATTTTCCTACAGCGAATCTATATTCTCCTTTACTAATCCCGGGCGTAGCTTGTCCAACGATTGTTTTTGAGATATGGACTATGTTGACCATTCCATCTCTCCTACGCAGGTACTGCAGATCTAGCACGTGTAATACTATAAATATTACATATATACAGTATACGTTAACCATTACTACAAAAGTAATACCAGTATTGCCATTATATTAGGCGTTTATATAGTCCCTATCAGGAAGTACTAACTCGTATTCGTCATTAGTTACTTTTATATATTTAATACTACTATATAGTTAAGGCGTTAGAGTCTACTACTATATTACACTAATCCGTAAACCTCATCTTATATAATCGATATATATATATCATAATATACTAGTATATAATACTATATATATATATATAGTATACCATATAATTCTTACTACTACGTGATTATATATATTCGATATTTACATTACGCTCGATATCATTAATCTTGACTAATACTGCCGTACAGATATATATTGGAGCCAGAAGCGTGAGCTGTCTGAACGCGCCGTCACGGTTAACGGAGGCGGAGATCAAAAAAAAATTTTCACAGGTAGCATCTATGCATCTATCAAATAAATAGATGTTTCTACGGAGACCGTCGAAATCGCATGAAAATTTTTATTTTTTTTTTTTTTTTTTCTTTTTTTTTTTTTTTTTTTTTTATAGTCTACCTGTCATTGCGAGAGGCGCGATAGCCTACACCTATATATGATATTAACGTTGTAAACGGCCTATTACACTCGGCAATATTGAGGAGCGGCCTCGAGCCGACGGGACACATAGGGCGGGGACACGCGTTTTCCATACCGTAAGGGCAGCGGGCGGCAGTCTCGCCGCTCCGATGACTGAGGGAACACCCGCGCACAACAATAACCAAAGAGGGGCGGTTCGGAGACCTCACCGGAGGGAGAGGCAAATTAGTCCTTACCACTAATGTTCCGGCAGGGCTCACGAGAGACCCGATTTCTTGCCATCGGTGTGGGGCTATACCTTCGGGTGTTCTTATAGATTAATGAAACAAACACGAAACTCTACTAGAAAGTCTTATTTATAATAGTTTAACTGGCATCGGAACGTAACGCATGCCAATATATAAAATGATGTAATAGGCTTTCTCTCAGTAATTACTTTCTGAAGTAACAAATAATTTTTTTTTTTTTTACATTTTCCTTACTAAATTTCACCAGATTCAAAAATGGTATCCTTATGCGGATTCAATAATATTTCTTGAGAATATGATTTTTTTTTCATTTCATCGACCCGTAACAACACCTATCCTTCGGTGGGTTCGATACTTCTAATGGTATCAAGATTAGGAGAGCTACCTGCTGAAACATTTTTGCTTTTTTTGATTCCGAGCTCCCGTTACGGTGTGAAAGCGTTAAGTTAACTATTTACCGTATAGTGTAGCCTATCAAATATATTACTAAGCGTAGATCTAGTACTGACTATATACTACTCTATTTAGTATACTAACTAATACTCCTTATACTAGTATTATATATCGTATTATAAGTATACTATAATTACTTATACTCACCTATTAAGAGTACTATAATCATATATTTTCATACGTATAATGCGTGGTGTTGAATGCTGCATACTCTATAGATATCATACATATTATAGTTATATAAGTATATAGTATATAAGTACGTTAGGTAATATATAATCCTTATTACTTATATCATTATATATATACTATATAAGATACCTATATATATACTCTATACATATATACCCTATATAATATATTAGATATATATAATATATCATATATAATATATATCTTATCTATACTATATAATAGTGATATTTGGTTAATAACATAAACTATTATATGTTGTAAAGACTACAAATCGTATCTCAAAAAGTACAATAGTTACGAAAAGAATACATTGTTGGAATCCTCCTGGCACAATTCTAGTGCGGAAAATGTAAAAAAAAAAAAAAAAACAAATCACAAAAAAAAAATCATACTCTCAAAACTACAATAGCTACAGCGAAAAGGATTACATTTTTGGAATCCTTGTAACATTTAGTTAGGAAATGTAAAAACGACAAAGAAATAATAATAATAAATAAAATTAAGATACTTCGGCTATTTTTTTTTAGGAGCACGGGACATTATATTGTAATTACTGATATATTAATTATTTCGCCTATATAACTATATATCTATTACTATTATATTAGCATTACTACATATATATATATATACGTACTATATATATACTATTATTATTAGTTTATGCACTTATTTAATCATATACGCTACTCTATATTATATGATGTCATATATATATCAATCTAGATATATTATATTATTATTATGTAAAAGTATTACAACTAAAGAACATACACAGAAAACACAGGGGGACGTTTCCATACCGTGAGGGAGGGGCGGAGATACCCCCGCGACACCCAAGAATACAACAGAGCGGGTGGTTCGGAAGACCCTTACTCCTCCTAGGAGGGGCTATGGGTAATTAGCTTTCCTACCTCCGTAAGTCTCCCGGAAGCGAGAGACCCAACTCCTGCCCATCGGCTGCCAGCATATTACCTTGGGGTATTCTTTAGTTAAAAAAAAGAAGCATCCCGAAAGTTCAATAGAAAGTCGTTATGTTTTAATTTTTGTTAATGCAGCTCACTCGCCCCGGTAACCTCCCAGACACACAAAAAACTATATTTTACGATTGTTAATCATAATTCACTATATAACTATAATTGAGTAAATTAATTTAATATTTTGATTTACTTATTTATTTTTATTTCACATTGTTTGTGCGTAACAGTATTTTGAGATTAAAAAAATGTTGCTAGGATTCCAACTGTAGCTATTGTAGTTTTGCTGATATGGATTTCAGAACTTAAATTTACCAGGATTCCAAACAAAGTATTCCTTTTCCTTGTTATCATATTTTGTTTTTTAGATATGAGTTGTAGTTTTAAGCCAATTATAACCACAAGAGACAAACAATATCTATAGGATTATTTATATATATATATATATATATATATATCTATCATAGTTTATATAGATATTATATAATAATATATATTATATATAATATTATTATATAATACTATATATAGTAAAAGTTACTCTAACGCACGTTAATAGTGTAAATTGGTAAATGTAGTGTATATCAAACGAAATTTTAAATAAAAAATAAACATTTTTGGGCGAAGGAAGAAGTTTTCAAAGTTATTAAATTATTTGTAGTGGATTCTCTTACGAACTAGTTTTTACGCCGTTTTTGAAATTGAAAAAAGATATTTATTCGGACAGAAGAATGTTACGCGTTCAGTGATCTGTTTTGAAGAATAGCTGTGCCAGGTTAAATGGTATCCGCTAACTGTTTTTGAGACATTTTAATGAGATGTAGAGATTTGCTAGCGTTAGTTTTCATGTAAAATTAGATTATCTCAATTATTCATATTAATTATTAAAATAATTATTAAAACTATTAATTATTAATAATTAATTTTTAAAATTAATAAAAGCAACAGTTAAACACAAGGAACGTAGAGGTAACACCTAACATAGCTATCATACGGTTTACTTATTATTCCCTTGCTCTTGTAAACGACCGTAATCCTAACGCTAACCCTACCCTAACGAACTAACCTAACCTACCTTAAGCGGGATATTTCAGAATAGATATTACATTTAAGTTTTCCTCTTGAACACCAACATGGTTATAGCAACTTATCCACGTATGTCATCGAATTTCCTTTTCTTGAATACAAACTATAAAACCATGTCTTAAAGAGAGCCATTCTTACCTAACATCTTCAACCTCTCTTCTGAGATGATCTACAAAATCGCAATCAACTCTTATAAAAATTAATATCTATGCAAACTATATAAAAATCACAGCTAAAATTCTACTATAAATACAGTATGCAGAGAACTTCGACATTATATAACAACTTAGAGCAGTGGCTACACAAACCCAATGACGCAATCTCCCAAAAATCCTCTTTCACCATTACTTACCCACGATAGAAGAGAATCAAACATTCACCCGCATTTTCTATTACATTAATGACTCTCTCTCTCAATAAATACAAGCCACCATTACTATGCTTGAATTTTGATCGCATATGAAATCCCCCCCCCTCCCCATCACAAAACTCCATTTTGTCCAGCAATATATTAAACGAGTTGAATGCTTAACAGGAAGAGAAATTTATTCCACATGAAAACCCCTTCACAATAGTATCTGGACAGTACCTCCTCCCTTTAAAAACCACGCATCACACTGACTTGGACCCGCGACTATCACATTCCAATTCTCAAATAATTAGAAATCTTCAGATAAAGCCTAGTAATAACCGGCTGCCCTTCCTCCACACACCATCACGTGAAGATTATCATACAAAATTAACCATCCACTACCTATTTAACTTAAAACAAAAAATCTCCCATAAAAGGTCCCATCGTTGACATGATGTCTGTCAATTTTATAGTAATCTTCTTGTAGATCATCCTGCATCAAGAATTACAACAGTTCCCTGCATAGAGAAGGAAAATCACACCAACATATTATGCTAGTTAACTATTAAAAAAACACATTCCTCACACCCATCGCAACACCCCCATTATTAGAACCATCCACACCGAATTGACCGCAAATTACGATTTCCTCACAAACAACACAACACTCGAAGCGATTACCACCGAAATATCCCATTCAAGAACCTCTGGACACCAAACTACGAGTAGGAATCCGTCACGTTCCGCTCTAGGCACCATCCTTCCCTTCAGCAATACAAATTTAAAATTCATAACACACCTTCTCCCCACTGTAAAAGATGTCCATCTTCAACAAAAGAAAAACTAATAATCTCTCTCTTTCTTCGCATACATAACAAATATACTGTATATGCTTGGTTGGTGCTGCATATACTTTGGTGATACCTATGGGTCACCCACCATAAAACACTCTTACAGAAATAAAACCTTATTAAAGAAATTGCTAATCTTATTTTCTTTTCTTCTAAATAAAAATATCAAAATGCCAGAATGATTGAGATTGGAGAGGCATAGAGGGGAGGCGTCTTCCATATATATCGCCCTCATCCAAACCACCCCGATCACTACTTGGGAGTTGACTACCTCAGGTAGTAAGGTTGGAACTGTCATTAAATTCCCGACATGTTCTGATGCACGGTCTTATATCTTCATAAACTTCTGCAAACTTCGCGGCCATTTAATAATTTTCACTTTGTTGAACATCACCTCTCCTCCTGTAAGCCTCATATCTTATTCTTAACCGAAACTCAGGTATTTAAGCATTTTGACAGAAAACCCTACTCTGTTGACTCTTCCTGTTTCTATCCTCAAAGGCAATTGTTCTACGTATGTGCGCATGATGTCGTTTGTTCCGATGTCTACTGATTTGGAGTCTTCCGAATATCAAAGTAAAGTCATATTTCATATTTCATATTTCATAATATTTCTAATTATTGATAAGCAATCCTTATATATATATATACTTATATTATAATAATATATACTATATATATATATATATATAAATATAGTTATATATATATATATATATATATATCATACTATATATATTATATTATATAATTATATATATAGAGTATCTATTACTTAACCTGAAACTTTTTCAGCAATTGTTCCTTAATATCAATGTACGAATGGCCTCTTGATAATAACGTCTTGCATTTTCTTCTATGAGTTACTATCCAACACAATAACACAGAAGAAGAGAAAAATTGATCATGAAATTTTCTTCATGTGATCTATGAATTAACAGTTCTCCTTCAGAAAATGTCTTAATGTTCTGCATATAATACTTATATATACGTATATACTATTATAATATATTATATATATATATATATATAATATATTATATATATATATATTAATATTACTATATATTATATATATATATATATATTATATATACTATTATATATATATATATATCTAATGAGAACATAGGTTTCACGCTGCCGAAAGAGATTAACAATACCCGAACCATTGCGGCTATGGGATGTCTATAACATTCAGCTGCAGGCCGGTCTCAATGGTTTTACCCTTCCTGGACAAAAACGATGGTATATACAATTCATTTAATATTCCAGTCACTTTGCTTCCACTCTTACAACGCTTTTATATATTCACAAATTTTTTTACAACTATTAAGCATGCGCAGATTTTCATTACCTAGGAAGCTAAGTTAGTGCGGTTTCCAGCAAATGTTCTTCATCAATAATCATCACTCCACCAGACACTTGTATTTCTTCAATATTTGAGGTCTCAGTATTCTAATTTCACTTTTAGGACACTACCTCTCTTCTTTAGACCTGATAAAATAAACTCAGGTGCTTGAATGATTCGACTCTGACACAGCCCCTACACTGTTCCTCCTATTGTCTTTATCCTCAATTTTCAGACTATGGAGCGGATTCCGTTGAGCATATGTGCCGCAACGATGTCGTTGTTCTTCGCGTTTGCTCCTAGTGGAGCTTTCCTGAACTTTTCTTCTTTAATGCTGGCCTCTTCTTATGGTACAATGTATCCTCAATCTTTATGACCAAAAGTAGAACCATTCTCTCTTCTTATTCTTCTTTTGAAGAAATCATAATTTTGAATGATTTCAATGTTCACCATCCCCTATGACTTTCTTCCAGTTCTCATGATTCAACTGGTTAACTTGCCTTCCATTTTTCAATCCAGAATAACCTTGAATAGATGGTGCAGCTCCCTACTCATATCCTTGTTTGCTAAAGATAAATCCAATATTCTTGATCCTTCTTCCTTGTAATCATTCCCCCTGACAGTTTACACTGCTTAAACTATTTCCTTCTTTGGATTCCCCACGTCATCGTTTTCCACTGTATATTCTGTTTGCGCTTCAGTTTTCAGCAAGAAAGCACTCCCTTTCTACTGCTGGGAAAATTTTTATCATTTCGATGCCGCAAACTGGTTGGACTTGCGGTCGTACTTCTTTGATTTCCCTTCGAATAATTATTCTGGAACGGATCATTCGTAAAGCGCAGATTGGGTAACCGATGTGATTGTCTCTGGCATGGAGTCCAACATTTTATTCCTTTCATATTAAGCGAATAAATCTGTTATTGTGTTATTCGCAAAGTACGCTATTTTCAGGAATTACCGTTCCCGTCAAAATCCAATCTCATACTGCTAAATCTGTCCTACTTGCAAAAAAATCTTTATCTGTTCAAAATGCAATAATCTCTTTTGAATTTTTACTGTTCTTTCTGTCATATATATTGATTTTACAACTAAAATATGTTGCAACTCTAATTTGAGCTCTTCCTGAAAGACCCTCTCTAATATCTTCCTACGGCACCGCAGTTTTCTTACCTGCTGCTCATACTTTTCCTTTAATTCCACATCAGAAAGACTCCGAAACTATATATATATACTGTAAGTTATATTATATATAACTACTATACTAGATATACTACTACTATAGTCTTTCCCTAGTTCTTTTGTAACTATATTTATTGCTATCCTTTAATATATAGTATATATATATATATATATTATATATATATATTAATATATATATGACGAGAGAAGGAGTATACCACTGAGACGAGAGAGAGGAGATAGGAGAGAGGACGGAGATGAGACGAGAGACGCAGAAGAGAGAAGAGATGAGAGCAGGAGAGAGAGAGAGACGAGAGGAGAGAGAACGAGAGAGAAGAGAAATTGAGAGAAGGACGAGAGAGAGAGAACAGAGAGAGAGAGACTGAAGAGACTGTGTTCCAGCTGCGGTTTTATTTTTGTCTTCGAATTCTACGCTCTCTTGTAACTAAAGCCGCTTTAAGGCGCTCCACAATGCCGGAGTTGTCGAACCTATGGCCAAAACCCCATGTGTGTTATGGGCCTTTTTGCAACATGCTTGCTATTTACTTGTTTGCCAAATGCAAACAAATTTATTCCATCTCTTGTGAATAAGGATTTGTTTATTTGGCAAACCAAGCAAAATGAGCAGAGCTTGCCAAAATGACCCACTACACATATTGGCATGTTTGCAAATGGTTTCGACCATCGCGCATGTGTTGAGAGCCGCCTCAAGGATCATTTGACCGTTGCGATGTCACAAACTAGAATCTCTCATCATATTAACATACATCACAACTCCTTAATCATGTACAGCTCTCAGCTCTACTGTCGACTCTATGATTACTTAAGTGTTTTCTTACTATAATTTAAAAAAATCCCAGTGAGTTAGATTTATAATTGCTCTAATTCACTTCAAATTGCAAGGATATTTTTAAGAGGTTACTCACTCAAAGATATATCTTGGTAGTTGGAAGCAATGACAAAAGAACATGAAGCTCCGCTCCAACTAAATCGAGTCAGAATTAAATCAGATGCCCGACCTGTCTATTTAGCCGCATTTAATAAGCTCAATGAACTCCGTGCTAGGAGTCATATCTAATTTCTTTCATTAATATAAATTAATATTATTATATATATATATATATATATATATTACTTTTTTACTTTAAAAATATTAATAATATATACATATATATATTATATATATATAGTATATTATTTATTATATATATATTTATATAAGTATATAATATTATATATGCTGTGAGTGTGTGTGTGTGTAGTGATCGGTGTTGTGTGTGAGTTGTGTGATAGTGCTGTGTGTTGTAGTGTGTGCCCGTTGTGTTTGTGGTTGTGTGTGTGTGTGTGTAGTGTGTGTTGTAAAAAGATACTGATCAGAATACACATTCAGCATAGATTATAAATATTAAAAATCAGAAATTTGAACTTTTATTCAATTGATATGACATAAAGATGAATTTAATAACAAGTCTCCATAAATAAAGTTTGCTTTTGTTCAATAAAATTATTAACTCAAACATTGTAATATAATAATATATATATATATATATTATAGCATATAGATATTATTACTAGTATATATATATATTAGTTGTATAGCTGAGTATTAAATATAATTTATCATATATATATATTATATATTATATTAATTTTTATATATATCAGAGGCACCCCTGCACTCGTGCCGCCGAACTCACTACTGGTACAGCGCTACCATGAATGTAAAGTCTCGTGTAGAACACATCTCTCTCTTTCTT